>JAOXJP010125399.1:0-13743 GCA_025762735.1 Platanus orientalis | reverse complement strand
AGCCTAAATAGCAACCCTAATTCCCACTTTTGTGTTTAGGTAGGTCTCTAGTGAAAAAGTCTGCAAAAATAGTAGTTGTATGAAATTTTCCACTTTGATGATGTCATCCCACAAGAATTTTTCCAACATAAACACCCGGTGGGAAAGTGGTCATAACTTTGTCTTCAAAACTTGGATTCACTCACCATTTTTTTATTGAAAACTAGACTTCAAGATCTTTCCAAATCTATAAGATTTTCTCTCTAATTCGTTTTACATTTTTATTGGTGTATTTTTAAAGTTAACTCTAAATCTACTAATTTGTACTATACTAGATGACATAGAGGCTTTTTGAAAAAATTATCATAACTTCTTCTAGGAAACTTCAATTCACTTACTATTTGTCGCATTAAAAAACTAAATTTATGGATCTTTCCAAGCATATATTATTTGGAGGGTGATTCCTATGATATTTATACATATTAAAATTATTAAGTTGTGTCATCTATCTGGGATAGCTTCAAAAATTGTCATGTCTTTGACCCTCTTTTTTCATTGCTTGGTAAATTACTTTTAACATTTTCGTTTGGTGTTTGTTTTACACTTTGTTTCTTATGTAAGACTCTAGACTTCCACTTCTATCTAAAGGAATAAATTTCACTCTTAGATTCTTTCTTCATTTTTATTAGTGTCTTTCTAAAGTTGTGACAATGATCAAATCAACATATATGCATTTTATTGGTCTTTTGTATGTACAAAACTTATGTGACACGTGTTAGCATTCTAAGTGTGATATGTGTACTGTAATATATATATGCCATGATGCGGGGTGTTACAGTTAATACATGAAATGATATAATATTTTATTTATGAGATGCATGGTTAAAATGTTTATGGAATGTTTATGGCATGTGATGTTAGAAATATAGTAATGTGCTAATTTTACATGAGATGTAAATAAAAATGATGATTTGATATTTCATGGGATATAAATAAAATTTTTTTAATATAATTATAGCAAGAGATGTATGATCTACATAGTTATGGCATAAGATATTAAAAGTGAATTAACAACTTAATAAAGATATAAGATATTAGAAATGCTAAATTATGATATGAGATATCACTAATGTATAAATAATATGGATTAATAATGGCATAAGATGCTTGACCTAAAATCCCTCATTTTAAGTATTAAGTATGTAAGCAGGAATTATTTTATGAAATAATTTTTGTGGCCTTCCATTGTCAGTGAATAAAGATTTCATTTGAAATAGTTTGGTTGATACCCACATGATAAAACCATATTTGTTCTTAGTTAATTTGTTCTTATTCACCTCTTTGGATAGGTCTGAGTATGACTAGTGGGAGTTTAAGCCCATAAGATACGTCATCCCATAGTACATATACGAAGACCGAGATGATGAGTTTATACTTAATTAAATGGATCATGGTAGCCCACAAGTTTTAGGTATGATTCTTTCAGAGGCTAAAAGAAGATCAGAAATCATAATTTTAGAAAAGAGATTAAATAAGTTTTTAACAGAAGTTGATGGATAGTTCTATCTGCCTAATTAAAGCTGACATGATTGATGCCCAAAAATGAAATTATGTTCATAAGGATTAAGTTTTTGATGATCACTTAGAATCTTAAATGAATTCCGATTCTATGGCACATGAGGGAGTCATGGAATTGGTAAAAAAGTGATCAACACTAGTTGATTTTAAAAACCTAAAATTAGATGGTTAATTTTATGTGATGATGATGATTTTTTGATATGAGATATCAAAAGTAATGATAATTATCTCACTTCAAAAGATTATTATTATAATATATCCAACTTTATAAACTAGATGTTAAGACTTTATTTGTGTGTAAAATTAAAAGATTAGATTAGCTGACATCACTAATCCTTTAGAGTTATATGAAGGAACTCAGGCATAGTGGAAACGTAGCGAGTCGAATTAAGCCGCAAGGTAAGGAACTATAATAAGCTTTGTAAGCATATGAATACAATAAAGATACATTAGTTAGATGACCACATCTTCATAAATGATAGGTTCATAGAAGGATGGAGATCCTAATGAGTCAAATTGTTTAACCAGATATAAGTTTATGCCATTCTTGCCTTTTTGCAATAATTAGTTTTTGTCATATAAAGACATGAATGAGGTATGGTTTTACTAATACCTATGTAGGAAGATAAGAATCTCATTAAAGATAATAGATGAGTGCTTACCTTGCTAATTATAGTAGTGTCTTCTAATTCAAGTAGAAAAGATCTACTCTTGATGTTTCTAATAGTACATATGAGGGTGGTGTGAATGAAACAAGTGCTAGAAACAAAAATATAGCAAGTGCAAGTAGAAAGTGTTTCCATTGCAGTAAGGTATGTACTAATAAAGAAAAAATGTCACTTGCATGTAGCTTTTTAATGAAAAAAGTAGAATACTAAGAAAAATTTGTATTCTTTATTTCAATTAGTTGGCTCCAATAAATCATACAATCTGGACTACTAAAAGTATTTGCAATTAGTTTTAAGGATTTACGAGATCCAACAGATTGATTAAAGGAATACTAATGTTTAAGTTTTCCCTTAGAGAAAGAGTAAAACCTAATAATTAAAAAGGTAGGAACCTTAAGAAATTTTCAAGAGTTGCCTATCAAATTATGTGATTACAAACTATAGATAATTAGTTAAAATCAAATAGGATTTAATTTAAAATTATATCTTTGGTGTCCAATAGATTGTAAATTGGGTGAAGGCCTAATCAAGATGATAGCTATAAGACTGTTCTATACAACTAGGTATAACATTGGAAACTGAACCTAATAGTTAGGTATAATACATAAATTAAAGAGTTAGCTTCTATGTTCTTAAACAAGAAAGACCATGTCTTAAGATGTGACATTTTAGAAAGATAACAGTGTCTCTAGTTATACATAAAAATAATATGATTATATAATGAACTGTTCAGGAACCTAGTACAACTAGATTAGTTAGAGAATAAGTTCTCAGAACCTATTAACCTTCTAATGTACTAGTTCTTTGATGCAGTGGGAGATTTTCTAAACTCCCTACTTCTCACCTATATGGATGAGGTTTATATTTGATTGCTGAAAAACATGAATAAAGTATTTTTTTATATCAAGAAATCAAGCTTTATTAGAATTCCAAAGAGCTAGGTGTGCATAAGAAAGTAAATGAAAACGCGATTATTCATTTTGGTCGAGAATGTTGGTTATGCCCTACACATTAGGAATGATGTGAGAATAATCAAGTTGTACAGTTAAGATAATAAATAGGTTTTAAAGTAGTCTAGAATGAGATCACTAGATAATTAAAAATCATATGATAAAGTAAAAGATAAGGACTAACAATTATGTTTACAAAAGTGTTAACAATTCAAAATATTCAATAGTGTTTGGTTATGTTTATAATGGGAGGAAGCTCATTAGTTGTATGAGTATTACACGGTAATGTACTATAGATTCTATAACATGAGTAGAATATAATACAGCTTAAGAAGCAGCATAGAAAGGGTTTAAGTTATACTGGTTCCACAGAACTAATTATAATTTCTTTAGATTGGTCACTTATTACTCAATGAGGTAAAATTTGTTTTAACTATGAATAACGTTCCCAGATAATCTTGTAGACTTACAACTAAGGTACTATAAAAGGCATATGATAAACACATTGATCTGATGTGTATTCAACCAGTTAGCGATTAGCTTTGAGAAAAAGTGGATGATTGTTAGAAATATGTGTCTTGACAAAGCCATTTACATAAAATATAGGCATGATTAATTAATTAATTATTTAATAATAACTATTATTTTATCATCACATGTATTTATTTCTTTATATCGGTAATTATTTGATCTCATGAGATGAGAGAGGTGGTCCTCAAGTACCAAGTAGGATGTTAGATACATTGGAATGTGTGGAGAGATCTGATAATCCAGTTCTTGTAGACCTGTAATTTTACAACTATGGGTGATGCTAGACACATCACTTATAGGGCTGCTACATGTAAAGCTACCATATGATGGAGTGATGTAATCTCAGTCACTAGAGTGAGACTCCAAGCTTGCATGTGGGTGCATTATATAAATGCATTAAAGGTTTCTATTATGAACACACTTGATAAAAAATCATTGTCAAGATAAGTGTTGTTCATATTTATAGACTCGTCCTTAGACTTGAGGGGTTTGTATTTCTCTAAGTTATTATGTTAGTTACTTTGAGTTGCCAACTAGTGATGCCTAATTGGAGGCTACATCATGGGTAATTTGGATAGCCTACATGATACTTGAGAGGATGCAAATTCCTAAGAAGGAATCGACTACCCTGAAGTGGGAGAATATTCAGTTTAGGAAATACATGACTTAATTGGACATGAAAATTTGGCACTAGTGATTCTTGATAAAGTGTTTGTCAAATGTTTTCAAAATTATATTATAATAGATATATTTAAGTTTGAAAATGATTTTATCGAATAAATATTTTTAAATGTCCGATTGATTCATTAAGTTCCTAATGGTAATGTTCTAATGACCATAGGGGTTAGATAGTGATTATTTTATCATTCTAAAGGTCATTAAGGAATATTGGGAAGTGGAATGACATATTTGTGAAATAGTTGTAAGGAAGGGTCTCATTGTTATTTTCTTATTTTTGGGAGTTCAATTACAATATGTAATAGAGATTATTTTAATTAGTAGTGTGCCACTTTATCATTAATAAAATATAGTGTCCTTAATGTAGTTTTACTTAATTAAGGATATCGGGCCCGACAGTCTAAGGATAAGAATCCCATAAAGATCCCACACCCCCTAAGGTTACTTTAGCTTCTCAAATATTCTATATAAAGAGGTATCTATATTCATATAGGGTCCTATAACTTATTTGAAGTTGGGAGAAGCACAGATAATTCTGGAACAGGTGTGGATGCTTTGGAGACTAGGTCGGATCATCGTCTTGTGTTCAGTTTAGCCATTGGGGTATTCTTCTTAATCTTCCTGTATTAAATCCTAGGATTTCATATGGTGATCATGGGAGAATGTTTGCTCATGATCTGTATTTTTATGAAAAGTAATCAAAAATTAAAGTTTTTCAAAGAATTGAAACTACATGTTTGATCTCTACACATGTATGCCACATCTGCCATAAGAGTGTCTTTCATTTCTTACATGTTTGATTGCTTTATTATTTGCTTGCATGTTTATTTACTTTTAGTTTTTCTTGTTGTTTACTGCTTTTAATAACATATGCTCACATAGATTATAGGTCATTCCATTAGTTAGTAGGATCAATACTCATCATTAACCGATTAATCAAACATACATCTTAGGTTTTGAAAACATGCTCATATTAGACCTAGGACATATTGAATTAGTTAGTAGGATCGAGATTCAAATGGAAAAACTTGTTCGCAAGACATGTTTGATTTTAACTTTCTTTATAATGAGTCCATAAGTCACAAAATTGCAAACTACACATACAATTTGGATGGGGAACAACACCGGTGTCATGGCTACAATGTCAGCAGGGTCAGGCTGTATAACAAAAACAATCACTATTTCCATTATCCGATCTTTTTGGGGAGGTGTTTAGACTAGCTTACCTAACTTATAGATTCTATATGAGACCTCATGCATTTAGATTCATCGTAGGCTAGGATTGTTATAAGACACTGACATAATACTTGGCTAGTGGTCTAAACTTAGGTAAGATGATAGATCTAAGACTTTTTTACTTGCATGTTTGAGTTTAAATTGACTATTTTTAGTCCCAACAGCTAGTTGAGCCCCCACTGGCGCAAGCCATTGGATACTCGACAAACTAACCATTATGTCATGACTAAATGTCTAGTCAGTCATGTCATACTTACACTAACAAAGTCAAGGATTCATGTCCAATTTTTTTTACATACACATATATACGGTTATTTATTTTGTTTTAGAATATTTTTTCTTGTTTCCTATATTCTACCTCTTTTCCAGTTATGTTTCATCTCCTTTTCATACTAATTCATATATCTTAGAGTTAAATTAATCACCCTCCATTAATCCTAACCAAAACATTTTGCACATAAAATCATATCTCTCTAATCATTCAAAACTCTTTTTCAACCTACTTTCAAGTTATTTTTCATCCCATTTTCTTATAAACATAAATCAATCATTCATATTTCTCAGATCAAGCTAATTGCTTCTCATTAATCAAACCATTATATATATAATTAAAAAAACAAAAAGTCTAAAAGCATCTTTATAAAAAAAATTGTATTTGACCTACTTCCAAATTATCCCATTTTCATATAAATACAAATCATCTATAATCAAACTAACCACCTTCATTAACTCAAATAAAAACCATTTTGTACATAGGAAAGACAAATTAAAACTTAAATAATGTTTCATTCTATTAAGGAAAATATAAACCATTCATTCATTTTTACTTTAGAACACTTTTTGAACTATTTATAGTCTACCTACTTTCAAGTTATCTTTCATCCTATTCTATAAATACAAACTATACATTTATAAAACTTTTTGTACTTTATATCTACCTATTTCTCGAGATAAATACAAATCATTCATTCATATTTAATTTTCTAATTACTAAACACCTTTCAAAATTCAGCATGCTTTCAAATTATTTCTTCTCCCATTTTCATATAAATATAAATCATCCATGCAAACTAATCAAACCATTATGTATATAAGAAAATTAAATAATAGCATAAAATCATTATTTATCTTAAAACTTTTTTCAAATTTATTTCTCACCCTATAGAAACCATTCAAAGTCAAAACTAATAAGTTCTAAGCAACCCATGTCATACAATAATAGAATCAATAAAAACATAAAATCATTCATTATTTTAGAAATTTTCACATTCTATGAACTCTCAAGTCATTTCATGTCCTATCTATTCATTCAATTGAATCAATAAAAACATAAAATCATTCATCATTTTTGAAATTTCCACATTTTATAAACTCTTAAGTCATTTCATGTCATGTCCATTTATTCAGTTAAATCAATAAAAACGTAAAATCATTCATCATTTTGGAAATTTTCACATTTTATAAACTCCTAAGTCGTTTCATGTCATGTCAATTTATTCATTTAAATCAATAAAGACAAAATCATTGTTCACAAATTATTTTTAAAAAGGTTATAAACTCTCACGTAATTTCATGTCCTGTTCATTCATTCATAATTTATGAAGTTAAATTAAAAAATAAGTCATTCTATACATATTTAGAATCAATAAAAACATAAAACCATTCGTCTTATATTACTTTATTCAAACACTTCCTAAATTTCACATATTCCACTTACTTTCAAGTTATTTATTCTCTTGTTTTTTGTATTAAGAACTTGTATACATAGGTAAAATAAATGAAAATATAAATCATTAATGTACCATTTCTCTCAATAAGTAAAGTCTGTTATTTCTCTTTTCCTCACCATCGTCATTAGAAATAGGGATTGCCACTGCCTTGGCCCCTTTTCTCATAAGCCCCTCGGTGTAATACTCTTTGTGACCTTTAAACTTTCTCCCTTACTCGGAGATATTTTATCCTGCACTCTATCTAGGTTCTCTATCACCTATCTAAACTAGAACCTTAGCCTTTATAGGAGAGTGGGCTCTGTACCCTCTTCCATGAGATCCATCATCGACTCCTCTCCTACTGCTCTCATTACTCCATCTTTTATTCTCTTAATAACAAGAACATCTCTTACTATTAGATCATCCATGTCTACCTACTCACCTCTAGAACAGGATGAATTTTACTCTTTGGTTACTATGAAGTGGCATGTCTTATTTCCCCTCTTATCTCCACCTATCCCTCCCACACCTTCCCCAAGTAGGAGTTGTCTTTGTCTCAATTACAAAAGATCAATCCAAAAGCTCATCTTGAAACTCTGACATGTGAGAACCAAATCAGTTACACCAAACCCATGAATTTGGTATTCAAGTATAATCCTCCCACCAATTCATAAAAAAAATTTACATCTTAAAACCCCAACAGATGTTTATAGAATTCAGGGGAAATTAAACAATCAAAATTCAATCATACTCCTATCACTTACCTAGGGAGAAACCACTTCCATGGTACCCTTGTATGAGTCTATGAATGTTACGTTCCTTGGAGTTATGACCAAAATAGTCGTAGAAGAATACTCACCCATCTCAATAGTGCCCCTCTGCTTCCCTCAAGCAACTATACCCCTATTCTCTAGCCTTGAAAGTGTTGACTAGTTGTGGGTGAGGTTAGCCCCCTCCATCCCCTTCTTAGTCTCCATCTCAATAGCATTCTCTTCTTCCTGTGTGACTAATCTCTGTAATGAAGAAAATGTCAATCAAATAAATGATTTATTCTGAATTCTAGAAAAGTAAACTTTCTTAGTAATACTATGGAATCTTTCTGGCAATTTACAAACTTCTTATGATTTGGATCAGCCTTCTTTGGTATATATCTTGCACAATTGTGTCGATACCAATGGATCTCTTTACAACTCATCTAAGCAAAGCCAACCAATCACTCATTTAAGGGATCATTTGCATAAGGGGTTTCCCATCATTACTTCCAATTCAGCCCATAATCCAAATCCATTCTCTTTCATAGGGAAAGAGATCAATCTGATAAAATAAACTAAATCTCATGATCACTCTTGTGATTATTCATGACATAAGCCCTTAAAGGTCATCATGAATAATATTTAGTACTCCAAAATAGCCTATCTATTACTCTTTTTATGACATAAGCCCTTAAAGGTCGTCATGAATAATATGTACCATTCTTAAATAGCCTATGTATTACTCTTTTCATTACGTAAGCCCTTAAAGGTTATCATGAATAATATGTAGCACTCTCAAACAACCTATATATTACTCTTTCCATGACATGCTCTTAAAAGTCATTGTTCATGTATGTCCATCCCATGAGCATTTGTTGGGCATATGGGTAGTGCTAGGAGTCTTGTAAGTGTCTTATGTAAGTCACAAGTTTATATCATGATGCCAAAAAGGACTAAAGTCCAATGAAGAGCACTGAGATGAGGCACACCAAGGAAGGTATATATCATGCATGCATATCATTTTGTGTGTCTAAAAACAATCCTAAACATGATTTAGGATCCCCAAGAATACCTAAACTTGAATGCCCAAGGATAGCCTAAAGAAAGCAGCCAAAATAATAGGGTCAAAAAATTTCAATCGAAATCGATTACGAAACTTGCAATCGATTTTGGTATGAATTTTCATCTCAAATTTTAACACACAAGACCAAAACCCATAGGCCCAAATCTATTTCGCTAAGAGTTTTGGAAAATTTTCAAGAATCTAAACTGATTGCGAAACCCCAAATTGATTTAGGGCCTGATAGGCACTCGAAACCTATTCCGAGTTTCACAATAGATTTGGAGCCCAAACTGATTACAAAACCTTCAATCGATTTAGAGGACAATTTTTAGAAAAAAATCTCACAAAAATTTAGGAAAGATTTTTTAAATTTGGACCCCATTTTGGTTCATCTAAAGGCCCAAAATGACTCTCTATTAGCCATATGCCTATCCTAAGGCCATGGATGCTCCTACCTACTATAAAAGGGACTTTTCCCTTTAGGGTAAATATACTCCAACACTTTAAGTTAGTTTTTGAGAGAGCTAAGAAGCATACTATTTTGAGAGCCCTCTTCACTAGGCAAACCTCCATTGCCTATAGATTTTTAAGCTTTAGTACCTAGAATTCTACATTTCTCTCTCTAATTCTTTCTCTCCTATTCAGATCCATTTCTACTATTGATAAAAGGTTATGGTGAGAACATTCCCTAGAGGAATTCACCTTTGGCTGAGCTCAAGGAGCACTAGGATTATTTTTGTAACATTTCAATTGGTATCAGAGCATAGGTTACTCACATAGGTATTAAAATCCCAAGTAAGATTCTTGTTAAAAATCCTAGATGGATAGAGAATAGAGTGGTATGTCCATTGGCACCCCTCCATTTTTCAATGGAACTGACTATGGTTATTGGAAATCCCAG
Source organism: Platanus orientalis (assembly GCA_025762735.1). Classification (NCBI taxonomy): domain Eukaryota; kingdom Viridiplantae; phylum Streptophyta; class Magnoliopsida; order Proteales; family Platanaceae; genus Platanus; species Platanus orientalis. Next base: position 3,698 of record JAOXJP010125399.1, on the reverse strand, counting down.
ATGGAGATATTTGTAAATGCTTATGACCTTAGGGTATGGAGTATGATTGTTGATGGGTACACATAACCCAAAAAATCTAGGAGTGAGTGGACTCCTGCCGAGTTGGATGTTCACAAGTTCAACTTTAGGGCATTGAATGCCATAGCTAGTGGTTTAGCCTTAGATGAGTTTAGGAAGATAACTCATCTCAAGATGGCAAAGGAAGTGTAAACGCTTCTCTCGGTTACCCATGAGGTTACAATTGTCATAAAGATGTCCAAGCTTCAAATTATATTGCACAACTTGAGGCATTAAGGATGGAAGAAGACGAAGAGATCTCCCAATTCAATGCCAAGTTGTCAAACTTGGTGAATATCATGAGAAGTCTAGGTAAGGACTTTCCTGAGTCCAAAATAGTTAGGAAAGTATTTAGGTCCTTACCTAAAAGGTTTATGCCTAAGGTCACCGCCATAGAGGAGAGCTAAGACCTAGAAGTCATTGTTAAGAAAATGTATTGTCAATCCCATGGTCAAAACAATTGAGTTCTAATGTAATGTGTTAAGTTCAAGAAAGAGTTCCAAGCTCAAAAGAAAAAAGACAATGGAGGACTAAAGACCTACAAGACCAAGACCAATGACAAATCAAATGAAGTGAAGAACAAGACCAAGACTCAAGATGAAGACTCATTGCAAGGATGCTAAAGTTGAAGCCTAACAAAGAAAAGTCTAAGGGATGCTCGTCACAAGCACAACCTCATAAAATACCCACACTTTGCATAATGAAGTAAAATAATTAAAGTAAAACCCAAGATAGAGTGAGAGATAATAAAAAGGGTCATAAGGCATTGGTGTTAGTCCCGAAAAGTTGGGAAAAAAAGATCCAAACCAGAAAGGGGGCATAATAGAAAAATTTAGGAATTATAGACCTTGATCAATCACAAGATCTATGATTAATCATGACAAATCGATCACAAGTGAAATTTTAGGCCATTTTGAAAACTCTCGAGAGTTGTGATCTCAAAGCCTAACCGATCACACTTTCGTTATCGATCAAGAAAAAAAGTTTGATTGATCATGATTGCGAATCTCATAAAAAATATAATTACTTTTGGAGATTCCAATTTGAGATTCCTTAGTACTTGTTTGTTAGAAAACATTTTAATCCTAAGGACTAAGACTAGACTTAGCTCTATAAAAGGGTAATAATACCCTAGGTTAAAAAGAGAGACATATACATAAAAGGGAGAACTCTTATTTGAGAAGAATGGCTAGTCCAAACGCCGAAAAACCTAGTTCCTACTAAGTGATTGATCTTGTGCTGCTGTAAATACTTTTGTGATCTCTCTCCAAGTGTACTACATCAAATATCAAAAGGGGAGAACAATATTTGTTATCGATTGAAAGGAAGCCAGAGAATCACAAGGCTACAAGAGTAATCTCTGCTGCATTTTAAACTATGAAAGAAAAGGCACATCAGCTCATAAGGAGCATTCATCACTGGTACATCTTGCAATATCAACTTATGTAAGGTAAATCTATATTTATTCATTCATTGTTTATGTCCCTTTTGCTGGAGACACTAGAAGGAGTATTGCACTCTTCAGAGACATATAATGTAGGTAAAGCTTGCTTAGCAAGTGAAAAGGGTTTTGTGTGAATTTTACCTACATTGTTTGTACTTTAATCTGAATAAAATTATGGGAAGCTCTGGATTGAGCTTTAGGAGTAGACGTAGGATTTAGTGCCGAACCACTATAAATTCTTATCTTGTATGTGTCTGTGATATTTTTGCTTTGTGTTCATTATAATCATTGCAATTGTGACCATCCTTGTGTGTTATTTAATTGAGTAGTAATCAACTTATTCTCAAAGGATAATTGAATCACTTTAATTAGTGAACCAAATAAGTAGATTGGTGGAAAAAATTAAAGCAAACTAAGTAAATCAAAAAGAGTGCGACTAATCTTATTCACCCCCCTCTAAGATTGAATTTCAATTGGTATCAGAGCTAGATTGCTCGTGTAGGGCTTAAGAACCTGAGTCAAAGATCCTATTCATCTAGAGGAAGTCTAGTAGGACTAACATAGAAGAATCATAATCTACCACAAAACCACAATTTTTTGATGGGTCAAATTATCCATACTGGAAAATACGAATGAGCACATTCATACAATCTATGGATCTATCTGTGTGGATGGCTATCCAAACCAAGTGGACAAAACCCACTAACCCCGAAGCAGAATGAATTGAAGGACATCGTAAGGCATGCCTTGCAAATTTCAAGGCATTAACTGCCATTTTTCATGTAGTAAGTCCTACTGAGTTTAGGTGCATTTGCAACCTCACTACTACCAAGGAAGCCTGAGAACTTCTAGAAGTTACCCATGAGGGATCAAGTGTAATAAAGAAGTCCAAGTTACAAATGCTTACCTCAAGGTTTGAAAAACTAAAAATGGAAGAAGATGAACAATTCATCGATGAATAATTCATTGACTTCTACACTAAGTTGTAAGAAATTGTAAATGGAAAAGTTAGATTAGGAAAACCTATAGAACCAGCTGATATAGTAAGAAAAATTCTTAGGTCACTTCCTGAAAGGTTTAGAACTAAGGTAACAACTATAGAGGAAAACAAAGACATAGATACTATAGTGATAGAAGAACTAGTGGGATCATTCCAAACCTTTAAAATGTCCTTTAAGCAAAATACCCAAAAAAAAGGTATTATTCTTAAGGTTGAAGAGCAGTCTCAGTCTGAAAATGAATCCGATGTGAAATTCATAAAGGTCACTAAGAACATCAAGAAATTCTTTAGGAAAGATTCTAAGGACTACAAAAGGATGTCATCTAGGAGGTCCAACAAAATTCTTAGGAGGAAGGAAACCAATAATGATGAACCTATTTGCTATTAATGCAAGGGCCGAGGCCATTATGCCAAAGAATGTGCCAACAAGAAAAGCTCAAAACCCATAGAAAATTTAATGTTGTAACATGGGATGATGATTCAGTTAAGTGAAAGTGAGTATCAATTAAGTGATGATGATATGACTCAAGGAGTTAAAGCCCTTATGGGTTAGAGCATTCCTGTGACCTCACTCGTAAATAGCATAAAATCATAAAGTGATAGTCAGAGCGAGTTTGAGGAAGTAGATGATGGAGACATTTAAGAGGCTTTTGACAAACTCTTCTTGGAAAGCATTAAATTAGAAAAAGAAAACATTAAATTGAAGAAAGAAAATAAAGAATTGATCAATAAATCAATTTCCCTGGAATACTCCATCTTTGAACTTCAAACCACATCTTTTGATAACCCCAACTGTGAAACTAGTGAATTACTCATGAGAGAAAAGGGAGAACTAGGTAAAAAAATAAATGAGCTAGAGTCCAAACTCAAAGATTCTAGGATGTTTGCCAATCTTGAAAAAATCAATAGGAGGGTTAAAAAGAAGAAGTTGGATGAAGCCAATAATAATCTAAAACTTAGAATACTCTAACTACAGAAAGAGGCAAATAAACTTAAGTGTGAAAAAGTGAACCTAAGGGACACTTGCTCAAAGCTATCTAGTAAGACATGTGAACTCCTTGAATAAATAAGGGAGTTGGAGGAACAAAAGAGAAAAATTCTTAGTTTAATTGCCTAAGGTAATGAAAAATTTGAGAGAATGATCTCAATGGACAAAGAACATGGTGACATGAGTGGTTTGGGATACAACTCTAATGA
>JAOXJP010125388.1:0-13743 GCA_025762735.1 Platanus orientalis | reverse complement strand
GTCTTTTCATGATGCCCACAAAATGGCAACTCTGCTACGGATTCACTATTTAACCTCTAAATATGCAATGTATAAGTGCCATAAGCTTTCTTTATTTAGACATTATCTGTCATTTATTCTATCTTTATTTTTTAAGCATGTATTCACATAGATCATAAAGCATATCATTAGTTAGTAGGATATACTTACATTTGAACCATATTAAACTTGCCTTTTAGGATAGAAAACATGATCACATTAGACTTAGGTCATATTGAACCAGTTAGTAGGACCAAAATTCACATTTAACAATTTGTTTGCAAAAACATGTTTGATTTTCATATGCTTTTAAAATGAGTCCATAAGATACAACATTGCATCTGCATTTGCATAAACATCATGAACCCTTATCTAGGCCATTACCCACCAATGGACTGACATTGACAAATATTTAGGATGGGGGACAACGCTTGAACCATGGCTGCTACGTCAGTACGGTCAGGTTAAGTAACCCAACCCAGTTACTATTCCCAAGATCAAAACAATCAGGGAGGTGTTTAGACTGGGAAGCCTTATAGAATCTCTCTAATAAAAAAATTCATGCATACATTCATTTTAGAGTTTTCTTAGGGTATACTTGAATAGTTTAGAGGGCTAGAAGTAGGAACTTGTTTTTCATCTCTTTTGTATACTTGCATGCTTAAATTAAAACTAATTTCATTTTAATCCCAACAGTCAGTTGAGCCCCTAGTGGCCCAATCAACCATTAGAGACTCAACAATTAACTATTACGACATGACTAAATGTTTGGTTAGTCATGTCGTACTTTCACTAACAAAGTCAAGGATTCATGTCTAGTTTTTACACACACACACACATATATATATTGGTTAATTATTTTATTTCAACATTTTCCATATTTCATTTATTTCCAAATAGGCATCACATTTTTTCAATATTAAGTCAAGGTAACTCAATTTAATCACTCCCCATTAATCTTGATCAAATCATTTTTTTTTTGTACATAAAATCATACCTCTCAAATCATCCAAAATTCTTTTCAAAATTTTCATAGTCTATATACTTTTGTGTTATTTCACATCTCATTCAGATCAACCAATGATTCGTATTTTCCAAAGTCAAGCTAATTGCTTCTCATTAAACAAACCATTAAAAACAATAAAAACAAAAAAAAATTACAAAAACACCTCTCTAAAAAAATCATATTTTACAATCACATTTTTCATATAAATCATCTATAATCAAATTAACCACCTCTATTTGTAAAATCATTTTGTACATAGGAAAAATAATTCAAAACTTAAATAATATCCTATAAATCATTCATCTATATTTAACTTTTAAACACTTTTGAATTATCAAAATTTGAACCATGTTTTTCGAAATCTAAGGCTCTAAAAAGATGCTCATTTTAAAAGATTTCAATCCAAAGGTTATGGGTGCTTCTCACCCCTATAAAAGAAAACTTTTTCCTTTAGGGCAAAGGATCTCCAACACTCTAATATACCTAGAGAGCATTACAAAGTTTCCCAAATTGAGAGTCTCCATCACTGAGAAAAACACAATTATTCTATTGGTTTTAAGCTTGAATAAATAACATCTCATCCAAGAATCGCTTTCTCTTTCTCTCATCTTCAATACCACTTTACTATTATTGAGGAGAACTTGTGGTGAGTTTTTTCCAAGAGGAAACTCAGACTTAGCTGAGCTCAAGGAGCACTAGAACCAAGAGCTTGGAGCTTGTGGGTAGCTAAGGCAAACTAGCTCAACAAGGAGCACCCCACCTTTTGCAACTAGCAACATCAACCATTTTATGGTAATATTTTATTTATTTTGCATTCATTTACATTCATCTTTTATATTGTGCTTACTTTGTTTCAACCGGAGACACCGAAAGCTTGACTTCCTCCGCCAGAGACACCAAAAGTAGTTCACACTCGCTTAAGACACTGAGTGTTGTTGTTTAGCTTGCTTGTGACCAAATCGTTAGGTTTTGTATATTGACCTAGGTTATAATAATACCTAAATGAAATATACTAAGCTCGGTGATGATCTTTAGAAGAGTGGACATAAGCCTTAGTGCCGAACCATTATAAATCTGTTGTTATGGATTGAGTGTGTGATTGTTTGTCGCTTTACTTTAATGCTCATAATTACTCTTTCATACTACTTGTTTGAAAAATACTTGAGTAGACACCTTGTAGCACACACACTTGGGCTAAGTTAAAAAGATTAAAATCAATTTAAAATCAATCCCAAGATTTGCAAAAAGAGGTAAGATAATTTTTAGATATCCTATTCACTCCCCCCTCTAGGATAAATTTAGAGCAATTTCAATCAAAAAATGTTTGTCAAACGTACTATATGTCACATTGGGATTAGTTTTTCAGCAATTTTTTTGCTAAAAAACAAATTTCAACAGATCCAAGCTATACTTTTTCTCTACTTGTCCATTGGTTTAGTGCCACTAACTCATGCTTAGTGATACACTATTGCCAAATGTGTTTAAGTGTTATTCACTACATAAACATGTGTTAGCCACATTGTAACATTCTACAATTTTCTATGTACAAATTTATTGACCTATAATTAGATTATTGTGTGCTTCCAAACTCGAGAAGTAGTCCTTGAGAACTGACTGATTGTATATATCAATAACTACCATAAGGATGAAACCATAGTTACCATAGCAAGAAGCGAAAGTGGGAAGCAATGTGAAAGCGAGAAGCGAGAAGTGGGAAGCTGAGGCTCAATTAATTCTTGTGAAGCAAGAAGCAAAAAATGATAATAAAATAAATAACTATAAATTATAATAGATAATTTCAAATACAATCCAATAAAATGAATAAACTTAAAGAAATTACAACAAAAAAAAAACTAAAATCTATACTATGTACATATAAAGAGTCATGACATGTAAATCAATATGCAAATCATTTGTTACTACTATGGCCAGCCATACCTTAGATTTCGCCATACATAAGATTTTTTGTAAATAATTTACATCTTAGAGTCAGATTATAGAAGACCTTGTATAAAAATCATCAGATTTAGATCTTTTTTATTTGATTGGAATAAAATAATATAAATAATAAATTCAATTTTAAATCTTTGTTTTCTTACAAAATCATTACTCAATGTCATAAAAATATTTTATTTAATGCTAACAACATAGGATTTACATTAAATAAATACAATATTGTTTTTTAGATTACTTCCTAGTCATTCTCTAAACATTTCTACTCACTTCTCTAGAGGTTGTTTCCCTAGATAGCTTTTAGTTGCTTAATTAAACTTCCCACGTTTGGGAAGTGGAATGGAATTAGCTTCCCAATGGAGCTTCGCAAGAAGCGAGCTTCCCACCTAGACTAGGATGCAAGGTTTGAGGACATGACTGTTAGATGATTACCATTCTTGAACATTAAAATTAATAAAGTTCATTGATCAAATCACATATCAAAATATGTTTTCCCATGATCACCATATGAATCTCTGAGATCTTATCACAAAGGAAGTTTAGAATTACCTCAATCAATTAACCGAACATAAGAATCCAATCTGACCAGGTCTCCAAAGTCTCCACACTTGCTCTAGAGTTCTCTGTACCTCTCCCACTTGTAGAATTGTTACATGACCATATCTGAATATGGGTAACCCTATATATAGGGATAAAGAGAGATCAAATAAACCCTAGGAGATGTGGGATTCTTATGCGACTCTTATCCTTAAGTTTATGGGGCTCACCATCCTTAATTGAGTCAAAACTGCAAATAGGAACTCAATTGTTTGATAATTACAACTAGGCACTTCATTAATTGTAACAATCCCTGTGACATGTTACAATTGAACTCTCAAAGATTAAAATATAACATTGAGGCCCTTCTTCCTAAACCTTTTCACAAAAACATCATTTCACTATACAATATCACTCGATGACCCCTAAGACAATAAACTAGTCATTGTCAAACCCTTTTGGTCATTGGTAAATTATCTCTAGGACATTAATGGATCAATTGGATATAAAAAAAAATTCTTAATAAATTTTTTTAAAAATAATTATTTATTTAATTAATATAATTTTGAAAATCATTTTAACAAACACTTTATCAAAACACTGGATCCAGATTTCTATATCCAATCAATTCATGTAAACCCTAGAATGAATATTTCTCCCTATTATAAGGGTAGTGGATTCCGTGTTGGGTACTTATGTTTTCTCAAGCATCAAGTCAAATATCCAAGCTATCCATGATATAGCCCCCAATTAGGCATCACTGGTTGGCAAATCAAAATAATAAACTTGAATAACTTAAAGAATCACAAGTCCCTCAAGTCAAAGGATTAGTTTATAAGTTATGAACATCATTTATACTGACAATGAAGTTTTACTAAATGTTTTCATTATGGATCCCCTTAATGCATTTAAATTATGTATCTATATGTAAGTCTAGAGTCTCACTCCAGTGATTGAGATTACATCACTTCATCATATGGTAACTCTACACATAGCAATCTTTTATGTGATTTACCCAGTATCACCCATAGTTGTAAGGTTTCAGACCAATAAAAATTGGACAGTTAGATCTCTCCACACATAATCCATGTGTCTGACATCCTATTATGTTACCTAAGGACCACCTATCTCATCTCATGAAATCAAATAATTACCCATAAATAAATTTATACACATGTGATGATGGAACAAAGTACTTTATTATAAATTTCAAACAAATAAATATTATAAAAAAAATGTTTATGATGGCTTTGTTAGGACACCTATTCTAATAATCTCTCACTTGACCTCAAAGCCACTCATGAACTAGTTTAACACCCATATTGTCTATATGAGCATCAAATACTTTCTAAGATAATGTCTTTGTCATAGGATCTGCAAGATTATTTGCAGAAGACACTTTAGCTAGATCAATGTCACCTCTTTAGACTATGCCACGAATCAAGTGGTGTTTTCTTTCTATGTGTTTAGATCTTTTATGGCATCTAGGTTCTCTTGCATTTGTATCTACACCACTATTATCACAATAAAGTATAATGGGTGACTGAATAGAGCGTATAACACCAAGCTCTAACAAAAACTTTCATAACCAAGCACCCTCCTTTGCTGTTTCACAGCTGCAATATATTTTGCCTCAGTAGTGGAGTCTACAGTACAATGTTGTTTCATACTTTTCCAATTAATGGTTCCTCATCCCATGACATACACATATCTAGATGTTAATCTTCTTTCATTTTTATCTGCTTGGAAATCTAAATCTGTATAACTAGTGACTAACAAATCCTCACTTTCATAGACCAATACATAGTCTTTAGTCCTTCTTAGGTACTTTAAGACATGTTTCACTGCTATCCAGTGAACCTCTCTTGGATTGCTTTGAAACCTACTCATTAAACCAACCGTATAACAAATATCTGGCCTTGTACACATCATAGCATACATGAGACTACCCATTGCAAATGCATAGGGATATTTCTACATATGCTTCTTCTCTTCAAAAGTCTTGGGAGACTATTCCATAGAGAGAACTAATCAGTGTCTTATTGGTAGAAACCCTTTCTTAGAGTCTTGCATACAAACTTTACTAGAATTTTGTCAATGTAATTGGTTTGAGATAATCCTATCATTTTGTTCTTCCTATCCCTAAGGAGTTTGATTCCCAAGATGTAGGAAGTTTCACCATGATCTTTCATGGAAAAATTATTTGATAACCAATTTTTATTGTTGACAACATTCCTACATCATTCCCAATGAGTAGGATATCATCAACATAAAGAGCCAAGAACACAACGACACTTCTATTCACTTTCTTATATACACATGGCTCTTCAGGATTTTTCTCAAATCCAAACAATTTAATTGCTTGATCAAACCAAATATTCCAACTTCTAGATGCTTGTTTGAGATCTAAATTGATTTCTAAAGCTTACACACTTTTCTATCTTGGTCAGGATATACAAAACCTTTTGTTTGTAACATGTAAATATCTTCATCAAGGATTTCATTCAAAAATGTTGTTTCGACATCCATTTGTCAAATCTCATAATCATAATGTGTAGCAATAGATAACATAATCTTGATGGATTTAAGCATGGCTACTGGCCAAAAAGTTTTTTCATAATCTATTCTTTTTTCTGATCATAACCTTTTACCACTAATTTTTCTTTAAAGGTTTCCACTTTTCCATCAACACCTTTCTTCCTCTTATAAATCCATTTACAACCAACAGGCTTTATGCCTTAAGGTGGATTCACAAGAGTCTAGATACTATTGGAATACATGGATTCCATTTCTGATTTCATAGCCTCAATCCAACATTTAAATATCTGATACTGCTTCTTCATAAGTAGCAAAGTCTAAATATGTGTCATCAGTAATCATAGTAAATACTTCACCCATGTAAGTGAAGAATTTGAGAGGTTTTGAATTTCTCCCACTACATCGAAGAGTTGGTGTATTAGAATATTGTTTGGGTTTCATATAATTGGTTTTTGAAACATTAGGCTCAATTAGGCTTTTAGATAGTTCATTAAATGTTATTTGACATTTTCTCACATGATTTAGGATATAATCATCTTCAAGAAATATCATGTTTCTACATACAAACACTATTTGATATGTAGCATCATAGAAGTAGAAACCCTTCATTTCCTTTGGATATCCCACACAATGGCTCAAGATAGTTCTGGATTCTAACTTGTTTGTATTCATCTTACGCATATGTGCAGAACAACCCACACATGTAAATGTTGTAGGCTAGGTTTTCACCCATTCCACAACTCAAATGGCGTAAGTGATACTAATTTTGTTGGAACCCTATTTAAAATATAAATTTTCATTTCTAGTCCATATCTACAAAATGAAATAGGCAACTTTGAAAAACTCATTAAGGACCTAACCATATCCAATAGGGTTCGGTTTCTTCTTCCGCTACACCATTCTGTTGTGGAGTACCAGGGGCAGACAGTTGTGCTATTATTTCATTATGCTTAAGGTAATCCTAGAATTTATTGGAGAGGAATTCTCCTCCCTTATTGGTTCAAAGCATTTTAATATATTTACCTAATTGTTTTTCAACCTTGGACTTGAATTTTTTAAACTTTTCAAAGGATTCGGACTTATGGTTTATTAGGTAAATATACCCAAATCTAGAGTAATCATCAATGAAAGTGATAAAGTACTCAAATCCTCCCCTAGCCGATTTACTCATGGAACCACACACATCATAATGAATTAGTTATAACAACTCAGTGGCTCCTTTTCTCAGGAAAGGGCTTTTGGGTCATCTTTTTCTTGCAAACAAGATTGGTAGATTGGATAAGATTCAATTTTCAAAAAAATTAACGGTCTATCTTTAACTAGACTATTAATTCTATCAACATTTGCATGTCCTAATCTTAAATGCCACAAGTATGTAGAATTAATTGATGGTCTCTTCTTCTTTTATGGTACAATACCAAAGGAAGTGGTGGCTTCTATGCAATTAACTGACATATCTAATGGAAATAATAAAAACAACCATTTACTAAATTTCCATATGCAAGAAAATGATTTTTAAAATGAATAACAAATTTTGAATTAAAAAGAACTAAATAACCATCATTAACTAGTCTAGAAACTAAAATCAAGTTCCTCCTAACATCTGGAACATATAAACAGTCTTTTAAAACTAAAATATTTTTATTATTTAAATCTAAACTATAATCTCCTACAGCCATTACAACCACCATTGCATTTGTCCCCAAATGTAGGTATAGGTCCCCCTCACTCGGTCTTTTAGTCTCCTGAAATCCCTGTAACATATTGCAAACATGAGTTGTGGCACCAGAATCTACACACCATGAATCATGAGGACCCGCCAACAAATTGGATTCAATTGTGATAAGAGACTAATTAGTACCTTCCATTTTCTTTGCTTTCAAAGAAGCCCAATAAGAGCGACGATTTCTATTCCAATGTCCAGCATTTTCATAGTGAAAACAATTTCCTTTTGCCTTGTTCTTCTTTCCATTACCAGTAGCCTTACCACCATTTGTAGGAGCATTCATTTGCCCTTTAGGAACAAACTTTTTTTTCTTCTTCTGATTATTATCTTGCAACTTTAATCAGGAGGTATTCTTATTCTCAGCTATGAAGGCATTGGACTTTTTACTCTTGATGAGTTATTTAGCTCCTTGCAGGCTTTACATCAATTCTGTTAAAGAAAGATTCAAATTGTTCGTATTATAATTCAACACATATTAATTGAATGATTCTGACAATGAGCTGAGGATCGCATTAACTTGAGATTGGACATCCATTTCACCCCCACGAATCTCCCATTCATTTATGAAACCCATCATCTTAATGACATAGTCTTTGACTGAAGTTCCTTCAGCCATCTTAATACTCAATATGTCCATCATAGCCATTTACCTTGCCACTTTATTTTGCTCTCCAAACATCTCAATTATATTAACCAAAATGTCTTTGGCGGTAAAGAAATTTTGGTGTTAATGCTATAAGAAATTAAACATAGATGCTATCATGTAGCATTTAGTCATCTCATCAGTCCTACATCATTTTTCATATGCATCCCAATCCTCTTGAGTAGCAGTTGCACCAGGTAACTCAGGAGGATTAGTGGTAAGAACATGCCTATAATTCTCAGCTATGAGCACTATGAGTAGATTTCTTTTCTAGTCTATAAAATTCGGTCCAACAAATTTGTTATTTTTCAGGATCTCAGAAAGTGGGTTGAAGGTTCCCATGATTAGTATTTACACGAATCAAACGATTTATCCATCATCATCAATATAATTTCCATCTAATAGGGTTTTTAATTTTATGGTACCGATCATTTTTTGTCAATACTATGGCTCCCTCATATACCATAGGATTGGGATACCAATTGACATATCCAATGATCATAAAAAACCTAATCTTGCTAAATGCAACATCTTCCTATGGGAATAAATTGTGTTTGCCCTGATTAGGTGGATAGTTGCTATCCATCAAGTCTTCAGGTGAATTATAATTAATTACATTCCTAGATTTTTTATTTATGATTTTCTTCTAGCCTCTAAAAGCATTATGCCTAAAACTTGAGGGTTGCCATGATACATTCAATTAAGTATAGACTCTAGACTTAATGTATGTATTATGGGATAATATATCATGTGGGCTTACACTCCCACTAATCATACCTAAATCTTATCATCAGAAGTGAATGAGAGCATACCAACTAAAATAGATTTGGTCTTATCTTAGGGACTTCAACCAACCTATTTCAACTAAAATCTCACACTCACTGATAGTAGAAGGCTGCAAGAATTTAATTTGTTAAATAATCCCCATTTACATACTAAATATTTTATTTATGAGGGAATTATTTGGTTAAAATAACATTCCATTCAAACAATCGCATTATACATGAAATATAAACAATCACATTGCACAAAATGTAAACAATTATATTGCTCATAAAATGTGAATAATCACATTGCTTGTTATTCACATGGACACTGGTTTGCAACATTAAAGAATATTAAATCTTTTAGCTCCTACTACTTTTAACGTCCTCCAATCAAATTGTGGACAATAGTGCATCTAATACAATCAAATTATTTTCATAAAATTTATTAGTTTGGTTTGGTCAAAACTAGTCAAAATTGGTTAAACTGGTCAACTCTAGTCAACTTTATCTACTCTGATTAACCTTGATCAAATCAGTCAAATAGGTCAACACTGGTCATTACTTGTCAAACCAGACAAATCTGGTCAATCGGGTTGGTTCAGGAATTTTATCGAACACATAAAGGGCAACTTCTCAATCTGCAGTTGGACAAAACATTCTTGGTCTAAGAGGGTCTACTAGGATAGTAAACATCATAAGGAATCTATAACAACTCGAATCGTTCAAAAATTCATCCGAACGAACATTTTATAAGCGAGGACACCGAAATAGGGTCCTAAGGCCTTTTATTTTTTATTCTTAAAAGATTCGATTTGTTCAAATTTAAAAAATTTAAATTAATAATAAATTATTTTAAGGTATTTTTCCAAAAAAATTAATTAAAAGTTATTTCAATTTAGTATTATTTTAGGTTACAAACACTATTATAACTCTAACTCAATCTCATTGGTCCCCTAATTGATTAAAAACTTATCTATGACAGTTATGAGCTCATACTTATCTTCAACTCCCTAAAATTAATTTCAAGTTGGACTTTTAGTTAGTGTCCTTGTATGACTCAAATTCTTGGTGGTTGGCAACCACTTTTCACTCAAACTTGAACTCTTTACTAGGGTTTTGAGGTGAACATGACCTAGCCTCATGGAGGTTCTCTAAAAATATGTAAATCAATTATAAAATACATGATAAAAAAATGGTAGTTCATTGGGGTTAATCCCCCATTTATATCAGGTCATCTACTTCTCCCAACTTTGTTTAGATGCCTCTAGAAACTGCTTTTCTCTTTCATCTTCCCTTCAAAGTGTTGTGCTCCATGAATCTTCATTCTCTCAGGTCTTATAACTATTTTAAACTACTAAATAAAAATTACATCCATTAATAAGAAACTAGCAATCATCCCAGGCTACTTGAGAGGATTACAACCATTAAAGATATAAAGGAGAAAGTGAGAGGAGATAATCATGATATCTATTAAAATTACATTCATACATAAAAAAACATAATTACACAATCACATGAAGTTAACAAAACAAACTACACATGATTCCGAGTTAAATTGGGCTCACAATTGTCATTTTATGGAAAATTGTCTTAGATATGGTCTGGGCTTTTACACTCTTTAAATTTTTAGATAAATCACCATTACCACGTGGATTCTAGAACTTGGATTCATCTATCAAATATTCAAAGAATACCATAAACAAACAAAAATATGTGAGGCTCTGATACCACTTGTTGGATGATTACCGTTCTTGAACATTAAAATTAGTAAAATTCATTGATCAAGTCACATATCAAAATATGTTTTTTTCATGATCACCATATGAATTTCTAAGATCTAAACCATAAAGGAAGTTTAGAATGACCTTTATCAATTAACCAGACACAAGAATCCAATCTAATCCAACCAGGCTTCTAAAGTCTCTACACCTGCTCTAAAATTCTCTACACCTCTCCCACTTATAGAATTATCATAGGACCATATCTAAACGTGGGTAACCCTATATATATGGATAATGAGAGGTCAAATAAACCCTATGGGTGTGGAATCCTTATGAGACTCATATCCTTAAGATTATGGGGCCCACCATATTGAATTAAGTTAAAACTGCAAAAGAACTCAATTATTTGATAATTACAACGAGACACTTCATTAATTGCAACAATCCCTGTGACATGTTACAATTGAATTCTCAATGATTAAAATATAACATTGAGGCCCTTCTTCACAAACCTTTTCACAAAAACATCATTTCACTGTACAATATCACTCGATGACCCTTAGTACAATAAACTAATCACTATCAAACCCTTTTGGTCATTGGTGAATTATCTCTAGTATATTAATAGATCACTTGGACATTAAAAACATTTTTTAATAAAATAAAATAAAATACTTATTTATTTAATTAATATATTTTTGAAAATCATTTTTACAAACACTTTATCAAAACACTGGATCCAGATTTCTATGTCCAATTAATTCATGTAAACCCTATACTGAACATTTCTCCCTATTATAAAGACGGTGAATTCCTTGTTGGGCACTTATGTTATCTCAAGCATCAAGTCAAATATCCAAGCTATACCCATGATACAACCACCAATTAAGCATCACTAGTTGGCAACTCAAAATAATCTACTTGAATAACTTAAAGAATCACAAGTCCCTCAGGTCAAAGGATTAGTCGTCTGTAAGTTAGGAACATCATTTATACTGACAATGAAGTTTCATTAAATATGTTCATTACGGATCTTTTTAATGCATTTGAATTATGCATCTACATGTGAATCTAGAGTCTCACTCCAGTGATTGAGATTACATCACTTCATCATATGGTAACTCTATACATAGTAGCCTTTTAAGTGATGTGTCCAGCAGCACCCAAAGTTGTAAGGTTTTAGGCCTATAAGAATTGGATAATCAGATCTCTCTACACATAATCCATGTGTCTGACATCCCACTATGTTACCTGAAGACCACCTATCTCATCTTATGAGATCAAATAATTATTTATAAATAAATTTATACACATGTAATGATAGAACAAAGTATTTTATTATAAATGTCAAACAAATAAATATTATAAAAAATGTATATGATGGCTTTGTGAGAACACCTGTACTAACAATGATCACACGACATTTAGGATGCAGCTGTGCAGTTTTTTAAGCTTTGATATGATAAAACCCACATGTAAAAAGGAGTTTTTGGGTTTGAATGAAGAGAGATTTGGTACGAACACCCCCCTAATGAATAGGTGTGAATGGCATCAAAGGCGGCCACATCAGCACCAAAAAAGTGTCTTACACTTTTTTGGGGGGTGCTCATCACTTTTTGATGCTAATGTGTTAGCCCCTAACTCTATTTAAACCTTGTCCATTCAAGTTTTGTTCATACCTAATTCTTTGGGGGTTCAAATCATCTCTTGTTTCACTAGAAAAAACTATTATGCCACTATCGATCAAATAAATATAACAAAACAAATGTTCTGTAGCCAAAAAATGTATGTAACTTTTTGTGAACACGTTATAAGCTAACACATGGTATGTTTAGTGCTTAGTTCATAAAATAGAATATCAAATTCAAAAACACATCATATCTCAGTCTGTGGCACGTTTACATAGGGTCACAACACTTTTTGGTTACAGACAATCGTTCTCCTAGATTTAAAGACAAAAGGAAGTTCTGTCCATGCATGACGTAACGTTGGCCCCCTCACGGGGTGTGGGCCCCACACAAAAAATGCATGGTGCCCCACACTCGATCCCTTGTAAGGGGGCAAACGATAGATCCTGGACAGAACAACCTATCTTAATATAAAGTCGATAAATATGAATTTAGATAACAAAATACCCATATGATCAGGCATCAAGTCAGTGTTTAAAAACTAGCTAATTAATTGGGAAACCCAGCTGAGTTACTCAACTTGGTAGAGTTGCTTATTGGCTAGTTACTAAAACTGGGATGCTGTCAGCAAGCTAGTAGTCACCAGATAAATTGTCCGAGTTTTCCAAGTTACTCACACTAGTTTTGCAACAAAAAAAAATCAGATGAACTCATGTTTTAAAACACCATAAAGTTACATTATGGTCTCATGTTTGTCTTCCCTCACATATACTCTATTTTGTATCTTTTGACTTTTCTTCGTGATCCATTCTTTTGTATTTTTATTGAATTTTAACTTTTTAAATAATTTTTACATATATTTTCTAAAATATAACTGGATTGTTAGATCAGCTGATAACTGAGAACGAGTTATCAAATAAGTTGGAATGCGTAGACTTCCGAGTCATCGGACCGATCCAAGTTTTTTAACACCGCAATGGATAGCCTTGGCGGGCGTTGGTGAGGATTTTATATGCCAACCCTAACCTGTGCCGTGTCCACCAATGGTCAAGCGGATGAAAACATCAGTCCCGAAAGTGATTTTCACTTTTTGGGGAAGTTTGTAAAACCCTTCTGGCACTGACGCTGAGGACATGTACCACTCCAGTCTCTTCTCACAATGTGACACAATGTCTGACAAAAGGTGTATTAATAAATACACAGGTA
>JAOXJP010125377.1:0-12794 GCA_025762735.1 Platanus orientalis | reverse complement strand
GGTCTGCGTCTTGGTCAGAGGCTTTAATGATTCAATCTACTAAGTTGATACTTGATAGTTATCAATGGCCAATTTCTAGTTGCGAACTGTTTCGGTCTTGCCTTTCCTTGATGCATCTAGCATGTTCATCGAGCTGCGAAATGTATGGTCCTCTTTTAGTTTTCAATGAAGCGTAGATTAAATTTTTTTTTAAAAGGCGCTATCATCAACAACAATTGATGGTGTGGGTAGCAACCCAAAAAAAAAAGTGCAGGAAAGGTCTGTTTGATACCTCGTGATAGAGTTGGTGTTTTAGGTGCGTCGTTTCCAGGAGGGCGATGAGGGAATGTGCAACTTTGCCCTTGAGACAACTCCATTCTATTGCATGGCCACCAAAGAGGAAAGAAACGATCTCAAATCCCAGTTAAACGACAGGGTCAATCTGATCCATGATCCTAAGGTTTGTGATCTTCTTATTTGCCTTATGGATTGCAATTGAAGGGTTGGTGATTGCATACCAAAGACAGCCTTAGTGTCACAAAAGAAACTCATAGGTTCTTTAATTGGAAAACAAAGTTCGACCAATGACATTCTCAACCATTGAAACTTACATATCCCATGTGTTGTGGATTTGAATTCAGCTTCTGCAATGGATCTTGCAACCACTAATGGCTTTTTATTGAGCTATGTAACTAGATTCTCCAAACAACTAACAATAGCCAGAGGTAGATCTACGATCTGTTAAAGATCCAGTCCAATCCGCATCAATGTACAGTTTCACTTTGTGATAACCATATATTTTATAGAAAACACCAAAATGCCTTCAAGTAGTTAAGAATTTGATATGTTGCTTCCGTATGATTTTGTGTAGGAGCATGCATAAATTGGCTGATCACATTTACAACATATGTGATAGACAACCTAGTCAAAGACAAGTATATAAGACATCTCACAAGAAGATGCTGATATTTGCCTTCATCTATCGACCTCTCATTGTCATCCTCTTTGAATCGGTGATTGGACTCAATAGATGTGGCACATGATTTACATCCTATCATTCTTGATTCCTTCAATAAGTCTAATACATATTTTCTTTGAGAGAGAAAAATACGAAGTTAACAGTGAACTAACCAATTCTCCCCAAGATTCGCATACTCGGATTTTTGGCTCGACTTGGATTGCTCAAGAGTCAACTCAACTTGGGAGTCATAAGAGTTAACTTGGGGGGTCATTTCATTTTTATTTTTATGTTTATAAAATACACCAAATAATTAAAATATTAAATAATTACACATAGTATTTTAGATCAAGTATTGCCCATTTTATGATAAATATGAGTATTTTTCTAATATCGTAACCTAAAAATCCAAAATAAATTACAAACTACTAATAGTCTAATACTAGAGCAAGATAGAACAACTAAAATTTGAAACTCTAAAGATTAAACTGAAGCAAAAGTACTACTTTTAGTATTAATGTATTGAAAAACTAAAGTACATCTTTTCAAAACAAAACCAAAACTAAATACAATACAACTCTAAGGTCCATGCTTATATGGTTCAAAGCTCTAATTAAAGTAAAAAAAGCTTAATCATCTTATTGTTCTAGTCTTCATTCTTCCAAGTTCTTTATTCTTTCTCCCTTCTAGGGTTTTGAATGTCTTTGAACGCTCACTTGTAGAGACTTTAGGAAAGAAACCCCAAGTCCAAAAATCATTAGGGCTTCTTATTGTTTTACAACTTGGTTAAAGTTTCATGTTTTAAGGTTTACATTACATAAATTGGCTCGAGTCAATCGAGTCAGCAACTTGACTTGGTTGAGTCGGGTATAGTTCGGAGTCAATAACATGACTCGACTTGCTAAGCTTTGGAGTCAAGGAGTCCACTTAGGGAGTTAACAAACTATGACTATCCCAATTCCTAAAGATAAAATTAGGAATATGGAGAACATATGACAAAAGTAAATCGGATGTCACAAGTATGTCTCCATGCTCAACAACAGAAGAGTAGGACCCATCCGCAATATGAACTTTGTCCTTCCTGAAGCTAACATGATATGAAGTAAAGAGAGACGATATACTGGTCATATTATGAGAAATTCTTGATTCCTGAATTAATAATCCATGAACTTTGAGTAGTAGAAATAGACGCAGAAAGGGCTGATACCAATGTACCTGAGTGAGCACAAGAAGATGTAGGAGTTGCTGAAGGAGGTTTGAGTTGAGAAACAAAACATCAATAGGCCTCAATCTCTGCCTGAGATAAACCATGGTTTAACCACCATCAGAAGAACTAGAAGAGATAGGAGCTGGAGGAGCTAATTTAGAAGATGTAGATGCTACGGAATGTACACTAGGCCTGCTGCCTCAAGAACAGCCACCGTCTCTACCACTACTAGAAACATCTTGATGAAAAATACGTGGAGGCTGCTTATGGGAACGTCTATAGAGATCCCAACAATTCTCCTTCGTGTGTCTGGACTAACCACAATGCCTGCCTCTGTAGCTGAAGTATTATTAAACTGATTTCCATGCCCATGCTTGATACTCAACAAACTTGAAGTATGACTACTGACATTTTTTTTTAATTATTGAAAAAAAGTGTTGGTTTCCAACTACAAGTCCCAAACAATGCTTCTTCAAATACTGTATACATAAGTATGTCACACACAGCTACTAAAAATACCACTGCTAATTGCACAAACAACACATGTCAAACTATTGCCAATAGAGAAACCCAAACACCTGGGCTACACAGTTTGGCTCAACTCTGACAACACTTCCAAAGCTTAAAACACCATAAAAAAACTACAGCAAACTGACCTACACAGGTCACACCATGTCTCTAGTGCAATAGGCTGATCTCTACAAATCACAAAAAAACAACAGACTTCAAGTGCCCACGATTAACTCCTAACACCTACCACTTTAAAACATGTTATTTTAACATCAAGCATGGTCCCAAAAGCTCCATTTAAATCAAAGATACATATGAATCACAACCCCGAAACATACTCCTATAGATCACAACACTAGGATATGAAACATTCTCATAGTAGTATAGGAGGCGTCAATACAACCCTACAAAAAAGATCATATAGCCTTCAAAACTCTATGAAATCTCTTGATGTTTGCTCCATGAGGTTACATAGTCTTCTACCAGATCTTTCATCAGAAGAACCACGATTGATTAAAAAAAAACAGAAAATCTAAATCCAAGAGGGGGATGGCAACATAGCCCTATTCAACTCTTCATAAAAACCTCGATCTTCAATGGAATTAAACGAGGTTTATTGCAGGAGACTTCTACAATAGTAGTAAAGTAAATCAGTATAACAAACCCCCTAAAACCTTCGCAATCAAAACCCAAACCAAAATTTTGAAATCTGGAATTTCAAATATTTTTCACAAAAGATCTCAAAAAATTCTTTATTCACACCAAATACTCTCATAAACATCTCTAGAATGTTATTCATTAAAAAAAAAAAAATCTCTAAAATGTCTAAATAAGAGATGTCTTGAAAACTCACATATTCAATCATAGTCTACACTGGCTGTATTGACGCAGATAAACCTTTTGGCATGTGCATGGGCACAACTGCCATGGGCGTCGGCGTGGACGACACGGTGGGTTGTGTGTCATGCGACATGCTCCTAGCCTGCATGAGCTTAAATTGTGACTACACTCCCTGACAGTGGTTAGGGGTGGCTTTAGCCTTCCAGGAGGGGTTGTCTAGGGTACTCTTAGGGGTTGGGTTCCCTCTTGGGACAATGCTTAGGCCCCCAAGCATGGATGGCACTATGCATTGGGCTTAGGTCCAAGGCTTATACCTATGTACGCACTAGCATGCATTGTGCGACAGTGGTGGTACAAGTGAGCTGAGTTGGTTATCCCGTGGCCTGTTTGCTTGAGTGTGCCTTGTCAATTGTCATGGTGCCATGACAAATTCTGGTTTGGCACGGGATGCCACTTTGGTGGCAAGACAAGTCGTGTCCATGGGGTGTCATGTGCATTGGTAGGCTTCATGGCTTGGACGGTAGTCCAATGAATGTGTTGTAGGCATGTTGGGACTTTAATGCTACATGGCGGGGCTGCTAGGAGCTCCGTGGTCGTTTGAAGTGTGTTTCGATGGCATGATGTGCACAAATAAGTGACTAACTGGTCGTGTGCTTGGCTTAGTACGGTTTGGAGCTGGCTACCATGCAACGATGACACAAGGAACCTTATGAATGCGATGAACATTATGGGACGTAATGAAGGAACTTGTGGGTTAGTCAAGTGGGTTTTGATACATTAGTGCTCTTTCTAAGCAATATCTTTGTTTGTGTAGAGAAAGACTCAAATGGTGTTAGCTGACCTTGGCTAAGTGATGGTCGGGGGGTGCCTCACGGTTTTATAGAAAGAAAAATCTAGTCGTGACAGTTGGTATCAGAGACAAATTGGTCAGGTTGGCTAAGTTGGGAAGTTTGTTTAAGAGGCTACCTTTGATATAATTTGGTGTGTCAAAGTAGTGGTTTATGTTACAAGATGACCTCTAATGCAAGGTGAAGTATTAGAGCCAAGATGAGGTGCCTTTGACACAGTTAGTGTTGATGTGCACGGTGCTTAGAGTAGTTTGAAGCGGCATTGGGTTGTTGTAATGAAGGTCGATGGCTTATGCTATTGAGGTATCAAGCGTGATAACTGTGGTTCCGAGTAGCAAGAGGGTTGCTGGTTACAGAGCTTGTTGGCTTCTGTCATTTAGGGTTTGTTATGAGACTCTCCTAGGATCGAGACAAGGTCGATAACATAGTTGACTAAGTCTTTAGTGTGACAAATAACATTAAAGCAATCTTGGTGTGCATTCAGATATATGCTTTACAAAAAAAGTTTTGATGGCTCAAGGGGTGCGACTCAAAGACATGTCAGTAGGGGGTTTTGAATGGTGGGAATGCCATGTATGTCTAATGGATAGGACTACCATGTGGTGTTGAGTTTATATTGAGATGACAAAAAAAATGTGCGAGGTGGCATAAGCGGGGAAAAAGGCATTGTGGTGCTAGTGAGATGGATTCGTGAAGGTGAACAAGTTGAGAATCTGAATGAATGTTCACTTGGGGTGAAGGCACAGGTCATTCAGGTACTGAAGTGACACTAGACA
The DNA here is from genome assembly GCA_025762735.1 of Platanus orientalis. NCBI lineage: Eukaryota > Viridiplantae > Streptophyta > Magnoliopsida > Proteales > Platanaceae > Platanus > Platanus orientalis. The sequence continues at coordinate 7,676 of JAOXJP010125377.1, read as the reverse complement.
GTGATCAAGAGTCTGCACAGGGTGAAGGCAAGTGTGCTCAAATATTTGAAAGAGACAAAAGCAAGAGTGTGAGGATTTAGATGAATAGTTTAGTCGGAGCAAAGGCATAGGATGCCGGGGCATTGAAGTGACACATATAGAGATAAAGTGTTGGCTGAGGTAAAGGCAGGGTGTCAAAGTACAAGGGCAACACAAAAGCAAGAGTGAAATGGATAGTGATAACTTAGGGTGAAAGTGCAAGGGACCGAGGTACTAGGGCGGCACAATGATACACAGATAGCTTGTGGCAAGCTACAGAAGACCTTCAATGGATTGAAGGAAAATTAGTGAGTCGATGGATGCCTTCTCGAGGTGAAGACATGTGAGTGTTGTTGGCACCCAAAATTTGACTCGGATCTTTGGACGGATCTTGTATGCTCTTAAAGGCAGTATTTAGGTTAGACCTTATCCAACATTGGATCAGGAGGGTAAGACTGACCCCTAAACCACACAACCCAAGGGTTTAGGTAAATCCTCATTTCAATCCATCATAAACAACTCAAATACAAACAAACCCTAAGTGATACCAACAAACCCTAAAAACTATCTTATGAAAACGAAGACTAAGCTTGTACTCTTGGGAGTTGGGTACTTACCCTTGAGGTCTCCCTATGATAAAATGACCACAACCATATCACGCACAATGCTATATGCGAAATCATACTCGGAGTCTACTTTTTGATTTCCAAAACCATGATCAACCTCCCAAGTTAAGCCAAAATGCACCTCATTTTTGGTGAGTCATAACTTTCAGGGATTCACCTATGATTGTGCGAATTTCCAATTCCTAGACTAATCACAACAGTCTTATAATTTCTTGGCCTTCATAAGCCTTCCTCTAGCAAAGTAGTCTTGTCTAACTAATTGCATTTTACCCCTCTCATTCTCCCAGACACAGTTTCCAGTATAGATAGGCCTTGACTTTTGATTGATCTCCAAAATTGCACCAGCACCTAGCAAACATGCAGTTAGTTTCAACATCTTTCAAATTTCTCAATCTTTAGAAGCACCTCTCACCAAATTTCCTCAGCTAACACAACTTACTGTAAAGTCTTGCAATCTTGCTTATCCCTAGTTTTTGCATTACGTTCTTGACAATTCCCAACATTCGAAGACTCACGATCATTGTTTTGTAGATTTTCCTCAATCTTCAAAAGTACCTCTCTTGAAGAATTTCCTTGGCTAACCCCACATGCTCCAAATTCTTGCTTTTCCCTAATTTCTGCATAACATTTTGGTTAGGTCCCAAATTTCGAAGACTCATTGAGGATTACACCGACATCCGACTTCTATGTAGTTGATCACTGTATTGTGAATTTTCCTCAATCTTTAAAAGCACCTCTTTCACAAAATTTCCTAGGTTAACCGGCTTGCCACAAATTCTTGTTGTAGTCAGAAATAGTATTTCCTAAGCTACGGATTTGCATAGAACTTTGTGCTCAAATACCCGATGAACGTACTGGTTGATCCAGCATCTTGTGAGATTCGGGATTGCATATGAAGAACTTGACTGGAAATTTTATCATTTTACCCCTCTAAAATACAATCAAATGTTTCTCAAGATTAGCGCACCCTCATTGTTCTTCGGCCTACATTTTTTTTATTTATTTTTATGAATAACGATTTTATTAAGCAAGAGGAAAAAATCAGAATACAACAACTGAGTAGGTTGAGAATAAAATTAAAGAAAGACAAGGCACAAAGGAGAACATTAAGCGGAGTGGAAGATGCAAGAAAACTAGTCCCTTGTGATATCGATAATGGAGAGGTCCTCGAATTCCTTAGAAGCCTTGGCCCATGATGCAACTTCAAAAGTGATAGAGTCGATGAGGAGGGAGGAGGGTCTTGAGGTGCCTTCAAAAATTCTTTGGTTGCGCTCCTTCCAAATACCCCAGCAAATGCCATGATGGATAGCTGTCCAAAATTTTTTGCATCTCGGATTAGAATTTGGAGCTTTCCATTGCCAGATGTGATCAATAAGGGAAGGTGGCATAGTCCAACTGAGGGACATGATAGATCAGAAGTGAGCTCATATTCGCCAAGTGTAGGTGCAGTGAAGCATGATGTGATTCCCCAATTCTCCATCTTCCATACAAAGGACACAAATAGTGCCACTTTTGAAGGAGATCCAATGTATTCATCTTGCAGAAAGAGGCAATCCAGATAAATGGTTGAACTCAGGGGGGGGGGGGGAGATGCCACTCCAAATTAGTTTGGTGGGGTGAGGGGGGAGAGGAGTGAATGGGGAAGAAAGAAATTGGAATAGCGATTTGGAGGAGAAGGTGTCTGACGGGTTGAGGATCCACAGGTATTTATTAGGGGTGGAAGGGGAGAGACAACAGTGTTTCAGCCTACACATGTTGGAATTCGTTTTTGACTGTGGCATTGTGATCGGAATGCCCAAGAAGCTTGAAAAGCAGTACAAAACTGTGTCCATCAGAGTTTGACAACTCATAAAGTGGGGCCTGTTCAATTATGAATGATTTTTCTTGAAAAGGGGAATGATGACGACAATATATGCTAAGACGGCTCCATTAATGCCTCATTAATGCTCATAAGATATTTTCATCAAACAAATCTTTAATATCTTCAAATCTAACACATGACAGCCTCTCATTGGTGCTCCCAAACATATCTAAAACCCATCATGCAACATTTAATGCTGACACATGGTGACCTTTCATTGGTGCTCCTTAAAAGACATCATAAGGCTATTCTAGCTTTGACAAGTGGCACCATTTGATGCTGCCACTTCACAGTTGATGACATCACTCCCCTTACTTGTGTCTTCTCCCCATGAATTAGCCCATTTCTTTCACAAGCCTTCATCTTTTGCCACATGTCGCCATTCAATTGCACCATCCCATTAATTTAATTGAGAAGCAAGCCAAAATCCAACTTTTCCTAGAAAAAGGACCCACCTACATACGTTGAAGGGGGTCCCAAGATTGAAGGGAGTACAAAAAGCTTGAAGTAAAGGGTTGAATTCATTAGAAGCTTTCTCCCCAATTGAAGAAGAGCCTAGGTAGCAACTCCCTTCGTGTTAACCCCTCCCATTTTCTCTCACACTCTCCCAAAGCACACAATCTACTTGACTGTTCTGGTTTCTCTGCTGCCCCTATGGTAGTTTGAGCACCACTGTGAGTTTTCTCAACTTCTCACTTTCTTTTCAACCTTCAACCCATTGCCAAGAGCTATTTTAAACTCTGTCCAAGGCCTTGACAAGAGCAACATAGCAGAGGTAAGCCTTGTACCCTAGTTCCTCTCTTTACATTCATGTATCTTTTATGTATTTTTGTAAATTTTTGAGTAGGTAGGATTTAGTGTTTTATTTTGCTTTTAGTCCAGAAAGCTTTATTTTGGTTTAATCCCTTGCAAGATTTCATGCACTTTGGACCCCTTTTTGAGGTCCAAAAGTGCAAAATAGCAACTCTCGGGTTGTTTTTTTTGGCACTAATGGCCAATCGTCCACCCAGTGACAATTGGGTGTTAGGCCAATAATGATTGGACGCTAGGTCATGTAAGGTTTGGCTGTTGGAACAACTGGGTGTTGGCCCATAGTTTTGCTTCTCCAAGGCCCACATTTGTGCACATGAGTGAATATGCTATGCTTTACATATCAAATACAACATAAATAGTTTATAATATTTAATAGAGGTCATGATGTGTATAATTCGTACTCATTTAATTCATTATATGCTAACATGTTACTTCACGCTTATGTCATGTTTTTACTATTTAATCATGTATCATGTCATGTATATAATAAACTCCTTGGTTTGATCTAGCTTTTGAACCATGTTCATTTCATCTTAGTCTAAACTCATGACTTTATGTCTCACAAGTGTGTGTTGCATGTCATGAACATGTTATGTATGATGTTTGCTTTGTGTATACATGGCATAGAGGCTCTCCTCTCTTTGAGTATCTCTAACTTCTGCGTGCTTCAAATCATATTTTAAAATACTTAATTTAAATTATTTTTTGTCAAAATAGTCAAATTTGTGCTGTTGGACTGTCTAATACCTAATCGTTAAGATAAGTTACAATTGGGAGTTAGATCATTGATGATGGGACTCTAATATCTTGATCTTCATTGGGTTTTGATCATGGGCTGTAATCACCCATGACTGGATATAAGGTCTTTGGAAGCTTATGCATGTATCTAATTATGGTTAATTATCATAATCACTTTCTGATCAACCACAGCTGGGCTTTGGGCTGTCTGTAACCATTTAAGACACCAACAACCAGTTGTGATTGAATGTTGAACAATGATCACAACTGGGCGTTGGGTCCCAACAAGCTTAGATTGGTTGTTGGACATGAAATCAACCTAAATACAAGTAATGGCACATTGAAAGGCACACACCATAAGAATAGGTTTTGGTATACATGTACAAGAGAAGCCACCCTAAAAAGGTGGATGTGTTGGGGTGCCTAACACCTTTTTCAACCACAACAAAACAACTTACCCTAGTCTCTGATAACCTAAATTAGTGCAGGAGTTTGACAAATAAGATCTTCGGGCCTAAAAGACTGATTTCCAACTCCATTAGTATAATTTTGAGATGGTGACGACTCCCAAGAACCCTAATATTACGCCGATTGACAGTCAATCGGACTATTATGGAGACTCATTCACACACACCTGAGCCACACATATGTAGTTATGGCTCAGTAGGGGTAGGAACAAAGAGAACGAAAGAAGGGATTCGAGTCCCAATGCCCACAATTGTCGAGGTACTTGAGGGGCAACAAAAGAGGATGGTTGAGCTAGACACTGATAATGTTTAGGGAAACCAAGAGATATGGTGAGAGCTTAAGTGGTGGAGCACTTAGGCTATGGTATTCAAAGGTAACAACGTCAGGTGTAATGTGGCAAGTGCACCACGACTGAGGTTGTTCTTTTGAGGCATTAGTGTGGCAAAGTTCATGTGTGAGTTTTGTTATCTTGGCCAACTGAGTGTCAAGATTCATATTGAGGTGAGTCAATATGCTATACAAGGTGAAGAACGTGGTCAGAGCGAGATCAAGAAAACCTCACTAGTGAGGTACAAAGGTCCAAGTGCTTTGCCATGGGTGGTTTCAAACACCAGGTGAAGGGTGTTGGCCATAAGATGGGGAGCTCGACTGTCTGGGTTCTAAGTCAAGGAAAGGTCAGAACCTATGAGTTTCATTGGTTGCATGTCAGTGTGGGTTGGTTGCTACATTGACCATTTTGCAGAGATTGGGAGAACTGAGAAGCCCCGATTGGTTTAATGCTACAACAAGTACAATACTTAGTATGGCATAAGCACTTGGAAGATTGTGTCTAGTCAAGGAGCCAATCAGAGTGAGAAGTCCTCAGAGGAGGCAATGCATGGACAGTGCATGGGCGGTTTCGAGCAACAAGTAAAGTTGTTGGTTGCAAGAACAATGGAAATGTTCGAGGGATGTAGTTTGGTTGGTTATGTGAGCGGATGTCATAGGTATGGGGTCGTGTTGAAGCTTGCATGTCAAAATCAAGGGCTGGTTTGGTGTAGGTGAAGTCATCAAGAGACAAGCTCACTGGGTAATGATTTACAATCCTAAGAGAAAGGACCATGCTGTAACGGACCGTGGTTGGCTTGAGAGCCACACCTTGAGGGGTGCTTGAGTTGGAACTCTCGGATGAGAGATTTGTGACTCGACAAACGAAGTTATAGCTTGGGTTGTGGAAGCTAGTTATTTAGGTGCAAGATGTGCGGAGCTATTGGTGGATCGTGCCTCGGGAGAGTTGTTGAGCTTGAGTCAGGAAAAGAGTTGCTTGGGGAGTTAAGCAAGCGTCCTAAAGTGAACTTGGGTGCACAACAGATCATGTACATACACAACAATGTACAAGGGGTGTTTGTGTGCAATGGGATGCATAAAATGGAATCAGTAGTGCCTTTGAGTCCGGGAAGAGTCGAGAAGTAGGCGGTGTACAGAGTTTCTGAGGTGAGTTTAGTGTGATACTGGGCGATAATAAGGGTTAATTGAAGCGTAAGAAACAACTGTACAAGCTGAAGGTGAGCACTTGAGGTTGTGTTGACGAGGGTGTCAACCAGACAGTGGGGGAGAATGTAACGCACAAACCTTTTGGTGCGTGCATGGGTGACATGATGGGCTGTGAGCCATGCGACATTCTCCTGGCCCACATGAGCTTAAACTGTGACTGCACTCCCCGATAGTGGTTGGGGGTAGTTCTAGGCTTCCTGAAGGGGTTGTCTAGGGTTCACTCTTGGCACAATGCTTGGGGCCCTAGGTGTGGGTAATGCATTGTGCGGCAATGGTGGCACAAGTGAGCCGAGTTGGCTATCCCATGGTTTGTGTGCTCTAGTGTGCCTTGTCATGCTGCTAGAAAAAATCTTGGTTTGGCATGGGACTCTACTTTGGTGGCAAGACAAGTCACGGGGGTGAAGCCTTGTAAGGAACATCATGGCGCCTTCATAGGGTGTCATGTACGTCGGTGAATTTCATGGCTTGGGAGGCAGCCCAAAGAATGTGCTATAGATTTGTTGGGCCTTTAGTGCTATATAGCGGGGTAGCTAGGAGCTCCGTGGTCGTTTGAGGTGTGCTTCAATGGCCCGGGGTGTGTGCTTAAGTGGTTGACTAGTCGTATGCTTGGCTTAGTACGGTTTGAACCTGGCTATCAGGCAACGATGACATGAGAACCCTGCGAGTGGGACGAGTGTTATGGGACATAATGAAGAAACTTATGGGCTAGTCAAGTGGGTGATGTAGTACAAAGCGGAAGATACCAAAATGGATGTTGAATAATTTCTTAAAGCCTTAAATAATTTTAAAATAAAGGATGTAGAAGCAAAATAAATCAAGAATTGAAATTAGCATTTCAAGTAGCCATGAAATAAGAGAGAACAGATAATAGAATCACATAAATAGAGTTTAGCAGATTATAGAATGAAAATAAGAAAAAAAGAAGGAAAAAGACTCAAAAGGGTATTTTTGTAATTTTGGACAAAAACCCAAAATTACCAAAATGCCCCTATAACATGTCAGAAGTTCTGAAATTTCTATGGCCGTTTTTGACATGGTCCAGGGTTCTACAGTTAAATTTTTATTAAAATCCGACAAGAATTGATGGGTTAAATAACGAAATTTTAGGAACTTGAAGGTGCTTTAACGGAGGTTTAATAAAAGGAGAAAGAAGAAGAAGAAGAAGGAGAATAATGACAGAAAGAAGAGAAAGATAATAGTATAGAAATAAAAAGAGTTAAGAAACTAAGAGAGAAGTAGAAAAATAAGAGATATACCTTGAAGGAGAAAATGAGCTTGCAGCTGCACCTATGGAAGAAGAAAAGAGGGGAGCTATGAATGGCATCAACCTTTGGAAGAGAGAAAAACTAGGTCCATGGCCTACCTTAGGACCCTATTCAACAAAATTCTTAATAATTCTTCACCCTCAAATTATGAGGGAGGGTGCTTTTAAATAGGCTTATAATCTTAAACAATTAGAAATTTGCTAAAATTGGAAACTTCTTAAAAATCCTAAACTTGCTAGCCAAGTTTTCTAAAACATAAAACTTTCTAAAAACTCACTTTCCTAAAGAGGAGAAGAATACGTATGGGAAGAGAAATCGTATGAGAGAATGAATGCTCTCTATATGGCTGAGTAT
>JAOXJP010125366.1:0-13744 GCA_025762735.1 Platanus orientalis | reverse complement strand
TCCGTTTTCGCCCGTGGACGTAGGCTTCAAAGCCAAACCACGTAAATCATCTTGCTCTTGTGGTGTGATTGCTTTCTGCTTTATTTCTCTCTTCTTGTTTGTTGCATATGATCATAGATCTAGGTTTCCGCACAACACATTTAATAGTAGTAAACTGATGGAAAATACCCACTTATTAAATCTTGTTATTTTCCATCAAGCAAAAAATTGAATGATCAATGTGGATGTTGAGTTTGTTATGTCTGAAACCTTTCGCCTTTAGTGAATTTCTTCTACTTCTTTCACTGGCATCAACTATGAGAATTCGAAGGTTGTAGCAGCTTTAGGGATAGTTTCAAAAAGAGAGAAGAATAAAGTCTCGCTATAGAGATGTATATGTCGAAGTTGTTGCAAGCCAAGATTTCAGCGAACCCAAAATCATATCACCGAAAAATAGTTAGCAAGTAGATATTTGTAGAGAAACAACTTAGAGATAGAGAAATGGATAGAGAGAGGGGGAATGAGGGACGAATCCTCAACCCATATTTTTTAACCCAATGTCAAATAAAAGGACCTTTTGATTTGTGGGTTTCTTTTTTTGTTTAAATTTTGTGATGATGCGTCACATCCCCTAATAACAAGTCCCTAGTAGGGTATTAAGTGATGAAAGAAAATGTTATGTGATGACTATGGCTGTCAATCGGGCCGGGCTGACATCTGCCATAACTCAGCCCGAACTTGGCCCGAGGTAATCAGCCCAAACTGGGCCCGTTCTAAAATCATGGGTTTTGGGCTGAGTTCGGGTTGGCCCGAACATACAACTCTTTAAAAAAAAATGATTATCAAGTTCATTTTAAATTTTGGACTAATAATAGTTATTTAGTATCTCTAATACTTTGAAAATATGCCTAATTAGTTAAATATGGGCTTTTGATGGGCTTAAAATTGTCCTATATCTATTAGGCTAAGTTATACCAATTTTGGTATGGGCTGAGCTGGGCCAAACCATATTTTATACCTATTTCGAGCTGAGCCGGGATATATTTTATTACTAATTTGAGTCGGGCCGAACTATATTTGATTACTACTTTGGGCCGAGTCGGGCTAAATTTGGGTTGAAAGTGAGTCTACCTGAGCTCAACCCAAATAAAACTTCGGGTCTGGAATTTGGGCCCAAACTCAGCCCAACCTGAAGTTACCTTGGCCCAACCCGACTAATTTTTGGGTTGGACATGTTGGGCTTCGGGACAGCCTTGCCCAATTGACACGCTTAGTGATGACAAAGTGTCTGTAGTGTTTATGGTGAATTATAAGCTGACACATGATGTGTTTGGGGTTCAAAAAAGTCCTATGTGAATATTAATATTTTTTGGCTCATATTTCTTACAAAATAGTGATTTTTAATATTTTTCAAAGAAACAGATATTCTATCAATGATTTTGTATGTCTTATCATGTCCTCTCACCACAAGCTAGCACACGATGTTTTTTTATTTTATTTTATTTGGTGCCTCTTTTAAATAGGAAGCAAATGTTTATCTGAACATTTTTTTTTTTAGTTTTAATATATATTTTTTTCTTTTTTGGTTCAGCCACTTGGGCTGTTGACAACCGCCTCAAGGCAAGAGCGGGCTGAGCCAGTGAGGACTTGAGCAGGTGAGGACCCGAGCAGGTGATGCCACAACGCACTACTTAGCCCTTCCCCTCACTCCAGGGATTCGACCTTGGGTCTTCCCTGGGGAAGATATATGCCACAATCACCCAAGCACGGGGGCGTTGGCTTACAATTTTAATCTTGCACACCCCATTTTATCCCTTATGATTTGGTACGACACCTTAGTGAACGACTAAGGTCTGAAAATTCTGAAATGTGATCCTAAACGGGAGGTGAATTAGATCTTGGCCAATTCTTTTAAAATTTATTTTAACTATCGAATGCACTTTTGATTTCCTTAGATATTACTTAAATATGCAATAGATTTTATTAACAAGTAAATCAAAATTATTTATTTTCTAATTTATTTAAGTCGCAATATAAATATGACTTAAATAGATTAACAAGTGAATGCTCGTGTACCACAGGGCTTCGTTGTTACGTATAATTTCTTATACTAAAGTGGAAGTAGGATAACTAGTTCCACTTTAGAGTTTGCTTAAAAGATAAAATGATGCAAAGCAAAGCAAATAAATAAGACATACCACAACACAAATATTTATAGTGGTTCAGTACACCAAGCCTGCATCCACTTTCAACCGATAATTTATTTTGAATAGTACTCATAGACTATTACAAAATAAAATTAACAAAATCATGGTTCACTTATAAGTTCCAAAAAGATTCACTCCCTTGTAATCATGCTTCCAGTGTCTCCGGTGGGCATGTTCCATTCAATGACTCCGATGGACTATATTGCATTTGGCTCCAGCAAGTATTGTGACAATCCACCTCTGGTGACTTCAACAAAGGCTGCTAACTTGAGTTGAAGTATTGAAATTTCTTCCTATGCGGGATGCCTCTTTATGGGTTAATATAGCTATTAGAACCTACCATTTTTGCTTCCGATAAGTGTAACTAGGTGTTTGAGAAGCTAGCTAATAAACCTTGGCAATGTTTGACTATAGGCTCAATACAATGTCAACAACTTATATAGAATTTCAGTGATTTTGGCACAAAACCTCATTATTAGGCCTGATTTGATGAGAGTTTTACTATAAAATGATTCATAATTGATGTACAAGCCATTGGGGTTTAATCCCCAATTTATTGAGTGGAAAAATAACACTCTTAAAGGTCTCAATGGCTATTTTCAAATGGTAAAAAATAGAGCCATTTTGGAACTAGCTATTATGCAAATTTTCCATCTATGGTGTTGGTGATCGATCATAAACTTGGTGATCAATTACCAACTCTGATCCTAATTTTTTAAATGTTCTCGTTGAGGTGATCATTTTGAATACTTATGGGCTCCCAAGCGAACATCGAGATCAACGTTATAGTTGTTTTGAATTGGGTCATTTTATTTTTTAACACCTTCTTATTTTACTCAATTGTTTTTGTAAATTTGTTGCTTTAGTGATTAATCATGAAGTTTGGTGATTGATCATGGTTACCGATCATGATTATGGTGCATGGGCCTTGGGTTATTCACATCTTGAGTAAATCCTATGGTGGTCGATCACGAAATCTATAATCAATCACCAGTCTAATTTTTGCTTTTAGTTGGACTGTGTGGGGCCTACACTTAGGTTTGGGTCTTTATGTAATTAAACAATTTACCTATGGTCATGGTCCATACACAATCCCCACTTACCAACCCTTACTATTTTTTTACCTTTGATTTTGAGTTTGGAGTTCAGTATTGACAGTGAGGTTGTTTGCTCTCGAGACTTTATGAATTCTTCAACATAGGCTTGAATCTCTGATGGCTGTAGTATTCCAAGCTCTTGGATTCTTTTAAAAGCTTTGGCCGAACTTACAAAGATTTATAATTATACACTTGGTCTAATACATGTCCATATTATATTACTTGTATTTACAAGTTTTGGAATAGACATTGACAATAAACAAAATACTTAACAAGGTCCACCTTGCATTAGGGCGGACACATCAATGCCAAAATGTGTAAATCACATGTTAGGCGTTGACGTGTTCGCCCTTATGCATGAGACCTTAGTCGTTCATTTAGGTGGGGCGGGGGTCACACTAAATTCGTGGACCATTTTTGTGGGTATCCATTTTTTATTTGAAAACTATTTTTACAGTTTTAACCTTATGCACTTAGGCCTTGTGAATAGGACATACAAAATCCTGGTACATGTGGCGAACCTGTGCTCGTCGAGCCAGTTCGATTCGGTTTCTACCATTTGCCGTAAACGTCAAATCACTTTGAGTGTCCAAAAATGAATAGCTTCATCGTATGGTTTTGATTTTGATAATGATTATGAATATAAATATTTGGACGGTCTAGATTTATAGCAACACCCACGGCTTCGGAACCTAAACCCTACCTTACACAGACAATAATAGGGTTTTTGCTTTCGTATTCGAGTTGCAGGAGTTTCACGTTGTCGCGAATAGGGTTTCTCCTCTCTAATTATCCGACGACGACGAGCCAGAATAGGTAAGATCGTAAAGTTAGAGCTGTAATAGCTTCCATTTTATGTTACAGACCCCATTTTATGTTACAGGGTCTGTTCTTCATTAATTTCTGTGCGTGTGTTTTTATTTACCCGTTCCTCTGTTGGATCATCTAGTTTTCCTAGGAAAATTCCGAGGCAGGTTTCAGCATTTCACATTTACGGACTTTTTTCGATCGGTTTGCATATTAGGGTTTCAACTGTGCTAGTATTGAATTGTAACCTAAAATATTAGTTGGTATACGAGTTTTAATGGAGCTCTGTGATTGATTCGCATCCTCGGTCTCTAATGTGTTTGTGTCGAGCTATGAGTGTCTATGAGTTATGAAAACGTGATTGCATGGAGCTCTTTGAGCTTGTGCCGAAGTAATATGGCCGGAGACACAGTGCTGTGTATATAAGCACACGGTTCCGTTGTAGTAACAATGTCTTGGTTTGATTAGTCTTCTTCGGTTTATGAGTTTGTGCTTCTTTTTATCTTATGGTTTAGATTTTTTTTTAGTTAATACTTCTCTCATCCAAAAACAATCAGAAACAATTCTCGTGATTCATTTGCATCTCTTTATCTGTTGGGGTTTTAAATTATGGATTCCTTTCTCTTCATCTTTTGGAGTAGGGAATTTGAGGCTTGAGACAATGGCGTTGGGGATGATGAAACCTGTCAAACCTGGTCTTGAAGAACCCCAGGAGCAAGTGCATCGCATTAGGATTACTCTTTCATCCAAGAACGTAAAGAATCTTGAGAAAGGTCATTAATGTTTTCTTTTTATTTAATTTTTTTTAATTAAATGGTTGGGGTCAATGCATAAATGGTTTTCTTGGTTTGATGACAGTCTGTGCCGATCTTGTGAGTGGTGCGAAGAACAAACGTCTGAAAGTCAAGGGTCCAGTGAGGATGCCAACCAAAGTTTTACACATCACCACGAGAAAATCTCCTTGCGGTGAAGGTAAGTTTTTAGACTTCCTAACATGTCTTTTTTTTTGAACAAAAGGATTGAATGGGAGTAGTTGAAGGATGATACATTGAGTCGGATGGATTTACTTTTTTTTTCTTTGATTTATTGAGTTGAAGTCAATCTTTCCTTAAGGTATTCCATTTCACTTGTACTGTAGAACTTAACTATTTTTTTTTTTTGGGGGGGGGAGGGGATAATTATAGAGCTTAAATTATTTTCCCTTCGATTATCTAGCAAAGATGGACAATGGCAAAGACTTGTGCTGCTAATAGTTGGTCTAGTATTAGTAACAAATGCAAAGCCATGGCATTTGGCATGGCTTAATTAGCTTTAGAGCTTAGCAAGAATTTGTTCATTTATTAGATTGTTGATAAGCCAATAATTGCTGCTTTACTGGGGAAGATATTTTCCCCATGGCTCAACAGTTCAGAATGGGGATCAGAATTGGTCTTGGCCAATCCAATGCAGATCTTTGATTGGCCTCGGATCGGGATGGGCTGATCCAGACCAATTTGAGATCGATTCGGGGCCAATCCAGGACCGATCTGAGCGATTGAGACCCCAAAATCGGATCGGCCTTGGATTGATCCAAATTGGAATTGGGCAAGTTTTGAAGCCTTGATTCTCCCTAATAACTGTTGTTTCTTGAGAAATATGTTTTGGATTTGGGAGCAACATTGGTTTTTCACAAAGTGAACTCATGGGAAATGTCTAGGAAATGCTTAAGGGAAACACATGGGGAAATGCTGATAAAACATATTTCTAATGTTTTTTTTTTTTTTTTTTGGGACGAATAACTGGGAATTTATTAAAAGAGAAGGGAAGATGTGCAAGAAGATTCTGAAAAAGACTGAGAAAGAAGAAAAATAGAGAAAATGAAAAGGTCAAATGAGGGGAAGATAGGAAAAAAAGGGACAAACCCCCCAAAAACCACTATAGTGTGGGTTCAAAAGGATAAGATCCCATATACATAAATTCCCTGGGCACCTCACTTTTAGCTCAACCATCCGCTATTGAATTTGCCTCTCTTGGAATTCAATGGAACGAGATGTTCAAGGAACTTGCAAAAAAAGAAAAAAGAAAAAAGAACATGTTTCCTTTTCGAAATGAGCTAGCCTCCAAGGGCCTTTGCCTTTTTCTTTTCATCCAATGAATCACTATAGATGAATTTCCCTCCACAAGCAATTGGTGAGGACCCAATGAATGATCCATCCGCAATCCAAAAAGTAGTGCCATAATCTTCACAATAATAGCATACATTTTCCCCAACGGTCCTCAAAAAGCTTGAAAGCATTATACAAACTTATTTATGAGGATACCAGCTGCACTAGATGGACCAGGGCTACCCAAAGAGCATTCGTCAAAGTTCAACTTTAGAGCAGAACTCAAAGGAGGCCTCCAAGTGTATCTAATTTGAGGGGTGAGGGGCTGATCTAGCAATCAATGGAAGATCTTTAATAATAGAGTCAATAGAGATGCAACAAGATTTCTGCCATGAATGCCTGAAGAGCAACTCTAAGAGAAATAACTTCTATCATATGTTGAAAATCCTGCCTTTTCTTTTGAAATTTTTGCAGTTATGCTATTCCCAAATGGTCCAAACTGTAGCAATAAGCACATATCTCCAAAGGAATCTATCTCTCTTGCCAAATGGAGCAGGAAACCAACTCCACGCGAAGTTGCAAATATCCCAAGGAAAAGTTATAGAGGTGCCAAAAATGTTAAGGAAATAAAACCAAATCTCTTTTGCATACTAACAATGAATAAAAAATGATTAAATGATTCCCCGTCCAAATGGCATAAATGGCACAAATGAGGGAGGATATACCACCATTTTTGCTGGCGTTGGAGTATATCACTTGTATTCACACAGTTATGGGCAACTTCTCAGCAAAAGCCTTGTATCTTTGAGGTGCTTGATTAAACCACACGACCTTAGCATGAAACATGGAACTAGGGATGATGGTTGGACCTTTTGATTTCAAATGTATTAGAAAAGATGAGGAATCGTAAAGGCTATTGGAAGATAAGAACCATATACGAGAATTTTGGGAAAGGGCAGGAGGATTAATAAAGGCTTCGGGATAGATGGAGAGTTACAGAAGAAATCTTTTCCAACTCGGAGTCTCTTAGACCTCGATGAAGGCCTAAATCCCTTGCTAACTTTGAGGAAGGGTAGGATATTGAATAAAAAGGTGAGATTGTCTAACACGTTGAAATTTCTAGTTCAGAAGAATCTCAGCCCACCATATATCCTCTTAAAGTCTAATCTTATCCTCACTACCTGGATCATTATTGATATGTTGGGAAAAGTCTAGATGGATTTTACTAATGCTTTTCCCGGGGCAAGATAATGGGGTTCTCCCACTTGAGATCGAATGCCATCCATTGGGGTGTAAACTGTATTTTGGTCGTCACATTGTGCCAAAGACTATTCGGTTCCCAAGGGGAACCTCCATAGCCATTTGGCCCATAAACAGTCATTATTGTCACAAAAATGTTCTAAACCCAAACCGCCTTTCTCTACTGGTCTACAAACTACCCCCATTTAATAAAGTGGTCTTTCCTAGGGTTTCCTAGTTTCCATAGGAAGTCCCGTTGCATTTTCTTAATTGTGTTAAGGACCTTGATAGGTACTTTAAAGATGGACAAGTAATAGGTAGGGAAGTTAGAGAGGGTGGATTTGATTAAGGCTATTCTTTCCCATAGTGAAATCTATTTTTTTTCTAAGTGCTTAATTTCTCTTACATTTTTCCACTTCCGGGGACTATAATTCATTGGACCTGGGGTTTCCTTCTAAACATTTCACTTGATGAAGTAGGAAGGTAGGAGAAACATCATCAAAACTGTGAGAGAAAATATTCATAAAAAAAAAGGAAATGAGTGGGAAAAGAGGAAGGAAAATACATGGAGAACATATAACATTGAAAATATGAAAAGGCATATGATTATGTCAATTAGGACATTTTAGATTATACCTCAAATCAGATTGGGTTTGGAGATTCATGGAGAAAATGGATAAATGGGTGTGTATCTTTGGTCCTTTATGCCCTCATCAATTAGATCTCAAAAGGCTTCTTCCAAGTAAAGTGAGGTCTTAGCCTCTTAGGTAAGGAGATTGATGTGGACAACATAAAGCGGCTTCTGTATGTACCCCTACATAAGAGGGCCAGATTCAAGTCAAAGGAAGGAGCCATGCTGAATCAGATTGGTTGGGGTAGTTTATGGGCTTTTTTTATTATTATTAGGGTCGTTTCTAGTTTATTAAATGGGTCACATTTGTAGTAAGGCATAATGGCTAGATCTTATATGTTATTTTAGGAGTTTTAGGGAAGTCAACAAGTGGGGTCCAACACTTGCTGGTCGACAGCCCTTTTCTTGTGGGTTTTGAAGTCCATAAGTTTTAGGAAATATCAGTTTTAGAAGTTTATGTTTATAAGGAGTCCTAGTGGTTTTAGGACTTTATTTTTATTTTGGGATTTGTAAGCCTATATAAAGTCATGTACACGACTGAATAAAGATGGTTATGGATTATTGAAGATTGAAGTGTGCTCACGGGTTGAAACCCTTTATTCCCTTCCTTTGGTGTAGCTGTGGGCTCCCTATGCCTATCCTTATTACCTCTCCTTTACTTTCTCTCTTGCCAAGACCTCCTTTTCTCTCTTTTTTCATCATCATCTATTTCTTTTTTTCTTGATTCGTTGCTGAAATGCCTCTCTATTAGAAGATTCAAGTGTGAACATCTTGGAAACTTGCAGTAACAAAAGAGGATCAAGACTGTTTCTTGGAGTAAGCTATTAGGCCAGATCGCAGACCTCTAAAGAAAGGGTTTTCTTCTTTGTTTTATCAGGTAATATTCACCATTCTATTTCTTGTTAAATCCTCTGGACTCCATTTATCTCCCTTTCTTGAAATCTGATATCAGTCTTCTTTCGTAAAGATCCTTTCTTGCTTCTTTTCTTGAAATTTTCTTGGTTCTTGAACCATAGAATTGCCCCCCTATATCTCTCTTCTTTTGAATTTCTTTTAAGGGTTTTGTTCCTTGATTACTCTTCTTTCAATGGATTCCTTTAGGTTTCTTTAAATATCTCCTCTGATTTCTTATAGTTCTTGATAAATCTTTGATACTTGGTTTTCTTGTTAACTATCAACAAAAAAAAAAAAAGGTTTTTTTTTTGTTTCTTGATTCAAAATTTTACAAATCTGTGTTTCTTATAACTTTATATACTTAATAGACCTCAGAATTACCTGGTAAAGTGGCAGATTTTTCTAATGCACGACCAGGGGTATTTTGGTAATTTTATGGTTCTGCCTTGAAATTCCATAATCCCTATATCAAGTATTTTTTCTATCTTTTCTCCTTTCTTGACTCTATTCTTCATAATCTCTTCTATTTAATTCCCTCCTTCATTATTTAGCTTTCTTTGTAAGCGTTGAAGAGCCTTGGGGTGTCCCTAAAGTTAGTTCTTGGTCTTTGCTTCCGCAGATTATTATTTGGGTTATATCCTACATCAGAGATCTGTATCATCTTTTTTTATTCACCATTGTGGCAGACACCCTTAGTAGACTCATTGCTAGAGTCGAGGTTAGGGACTTAGTCAAAGGCTTCAATGTTGGTAGGAATAGGGTCTGAGTCTCTCATATTCAATTCGCAGATGATACAATTTTATTCTGCGAAGGCAGGAACCATTACATCAACAGCATCAAAGTCATTTTGAATTGTTTTGAGATGGTTACAGGACTAAGGATCAAAATGGAAAAGAGTAAAATTGTGGGGTTAAATCTCACGGATGGAGAATTTAAACTCTCATGTTCAAATGTTGGGATGTGAGCAGGAAAAATCTAATATATTATACTAAAGTGAGGGGTGTGCCTGCATGGCTCCCCTTTATGATTTTCTTTGATTTTTAGATATTTTCATGTGGCATCTCCCCTTCTTTTAGTTCCTACCCCTCTCTCACTTTTTAGTTTTAACTTTCCTATTAATAGCTATTAGAGAAAGAAACCATTGCCTTAGTCCTATACTCCTTTCAAAACAATTCAAAATGTCTTTGATGTTGATGTAATGGTTCTTGGTTTCACAGAATAAATGGTGTCATCTGCGAATTGAAGATGGGAGACTGAGACTGATGCAGCACACCAACCAAAGATCCCAATCCAATAATTAAATCAATCTGCAGAACACAAGAAGGGCACAATCCTGTCGGGTATGGTTTGACTTGGCTTTAGAGATCAAATTTGAGGTGAAACTAGGACTGAATAGGATCTGTTGAAGGTATTCAGCTGGGTGACAGTTTAGGTTCTATGGGGTTGTGTTTAGTTAAAGCACAAACTATTGATTAGAGGCTAGGACTGAAACATCAGTAAGTAGTATACTGTGGATGGCTACTCTGGTTTAGAACAATAATCAAACAGAGGGTGCGCAATAGGGTTTGAACTTTGAACAGGTCTTGTACTAGGCTAAAACAGCAGGGCAAGGTTGGAGGTTTATGGGCGGAGTTATTGCCGCTATTAAACTCAACAAAGTGTAGTTTCAGATATGATACCAAATCCAGAGATTTAAACTCAGCCTGATGCTGCTGCCAGATTTGTTATGGTCTGTGGGAAATCAGATTTCAAAACAGGATTTCATGGGATATGTAATATGTTTCCCAGGATACCGTAGGGTTAAGTGAGGTATGGGATTGTGATTTCAGATCAGAAACTAAAGAGGGAGATGGGTTTAAGGTTGCTGTTGGATTAGAGTTGCAGGTTTCATGGGTTCTTGCTGAACTTAATTTGGATGAAAGTAGAGAATATGGTGCTGCAGGTATGGGAGTTAAGGGAAGAGGTTTTATGGTTGAATCAGCAAAGGGATGAAGGAAGAAGGGGGTTGCAGGGTTGGGGTGATAAGAACACAAGAAGAAGATCACCATTGAATGGATTTCAAAGTCTTTCAATGGCTGGTCACAGAATCAGTAAAGAACAACAAGAACAAGGAAAGAAGAAGAAGAGGTACCTGTTGAGGAGCGATCCCTACCCCTTCTTAGTAATCCCTACTAGGTTTCAAGCCAAGGCACCGGCTTGAAGAAGATAGCAGCCACTCGTGGAGAGCAAACCAGCAAAAGAAAATTCTTTATTCATCATCATTAAATCTGATTACATGTTGGCCAGCTTTAAATAACTCAAAACCCTAAAATTTAAAATTTTCTAACTTAGAAATTTAGCCTAGAAAGACTCCTAGTCATGGGATTGCTTACAGCCCACTTTCTAAAATGAAAGCTAGGCCAAACATGAGCCTTTACATGGCCGTCGACCACTTATTCCAAACATAATAACAATTTATTAAAATACCCTAAATCAAAAAATTCTTATGACACCTATATCCCTAAAAAAAAAAGGGCGGCCCAGTGCATGAGGCTCCTGCTAACGCGGGGTCTGGGGAGGGCAAGATGTAGGCAGCCTTACCCCCATTTCTAGAGAGGCTGTTTCCGTGACTTGAACCCGTGCCACCAAGGACGCTAACTATCTTTTTAAGGTCTTCTCGTGTGGACCCCACCAAGGCCATGTCTGGGACCCACTTATTTCTAATGTTTGCATCAAAGACCCTATTCTTACCAACACTGAAGCCTTTGACTAAGTTCCTAACCTCGACTCTAGCAATGAGTCTACTAAGGGTGTCTGCCACGACGGTGAAGAAAAAAAGTGATAGCGGATCTCCTTGCCTAAGGCCTCACTTTGCTTGGAAGAAGCCTTTTGAGATGCCTAAGGACTAGGGGTGTCAACGAGCCGAGCTTTGCCAAGCTCAGCTTGGGCTTGTCACATGAACACATAGCTCAGGCTCGGCTTAGGCTCGTAAAGTTAGGCTGAGCTCGGGCTCGGTAGGAAAAAAAAGTAAAAAATCACCGAAAAGGAAATAAGTCTGTTGCCATTCTTTGTCACTCCTGAAAACAGGGGCACCACACTGCCCTTTTCATTGACAGGGTTACAAAGATGTTGTTCCTAATTATGGTTTTGAACAGGTTTTTAAGTATTGCTATCATTGTCAATGGCATAAATTATTATTGCAACTAGCAAGGAAGGAGACATAAATAGAGTTACGGAAAACTAAAACTAAAGAAGATATCTCTCTTTGTTAAAAGAAGGACTCATTTGATAAAATTCCTCACAAACCCTAATCTTTTTCATCTTAACAATCTCTCAATGTCAAAAAAATCCAACCCAGGCATTGCCAACCACGGCATTGTTTTGTTTGTTGGTAGGACTATTGAGGAAACAACATAGAAAGAAGAATAGCTAACATCACTGGAGCTTCAATTTTCAATCTTTGCTGCAATGATGGAGGAAGAAGAGAGAAATATATTGCAAGAAAGCTACCTTTAAATAGTAGCACCAACGTTAGTTGTAGAATATGAAAGAAGAAAGTTTATACTCTTATCATCTCTAAGTGTTTTGTAAACTTAAAGAGGAGCACTCAAATTCAAAAAATAAAACCCCCAATCTGTGTTATACCAAAACCGAGAGGGTCTTTCAAGATTCCTTTCACAAAAACCCAACCGAGACAGTCTTCCATGATTTATTCCAAAAAAACCTTCCCACTGTAGAACAATTTGCATAAATCGCAGCCTATATTCTACTTGTAACTCAAAATCCTCAAAAGCTCAATTTTTTAACTATAACTTATTGCAATGATACAAAACTGCGATAGAGAACTGCCTTCCTCATCGATTCTTCCACTTTCTTATGCTTGCTACCTTGAGAGAGAGAGAGAGAGAGAGAGAGAGAGAGAGAGAGAGAGAGGGAGAAAATCATAGATTAGGGATTAGTGGTTGAAGGCTTGAAGCAGATGGAGAGAGAGAGGGAAAAAGAAAATCATGGATTAGGGATTGGTGATTGAAGCAGACGGAAGACGAAAGTGAGAAATACAATGACCAAAATACCCTTCACTTAATTTTGAAATTCAAAAAAAAAAAGAGAGGATATTTTGGTAAACTTGTTTTGAGCGTAATACAATATTACGCCAGAAGGTGGGTATATTAACCGAGTTCCTAACGAGTGAAGCTCGGCTCAGGCTCACTTACGAAACAAGCTTAAATCAAAGCTCAGGCTCGGCTCTATGAGCTTAAAACAAGGCTCAGGCTTGACTCATGACGAGACGAGCTCCTAGCTGAGCCGAGCTAGCTCGGCTCATTGACAGCCCTATTAAGGGCATAATGGACCAAAGATACACACTTAGTTATCCATCGGTCTCCAAACCCCATCTGATTCGAGGTCGAGGTATTATCTAGAATGTCATAATCAAATGTTTTTCATATTTCCAATGTTATATGTTTTCCATGTGTTTTCCTTCCTCTTTTCCAATTCGTTTCCTTTTGTTAATGAAACTTTTTTCACTCATTTCTTTGATGTTCCCTATCAACTTCTATGATGTTTTCCTACCATCCATGTTTAGGGATAGACATCCTGCTTTCATTCCTTGGAATTTTTTCTGTTTCCATCATTACATTCTTACTCTCTGGCATCTGAAGATAAGCATGTGCTTTTTTTTTTAAATTATGAGTAAACCAAATCTATTTATTACTGAAAAGGGACAACCATCCCCACGAGAAGGGCTGCAAACGGACCGGATATGAGCATATCCTCTTCTGTATCCTATTCTAACGGATATTATAAAACTATACCGTATCCTAACTG
>JAOXJP010125355.1:0-13744 GCA_025762735.1 Platanus orientalis | reverse complement strand
AAAGTCCTACTACATGACCACTACATGTACTTACATTGTTTTGTGCATGGACATTGACAATACATAAGACCTAACACCTTTTGCCCCGGAGGACCATTGGATTTCCAAACCACTTTAGTCGGGAAAGGAGTGGGAGGAGTTGGGCAAGTGGGTTGCATTATCAACGCTTTTCTAAAAGAGGAAGGGGAGAAAGACCCGTTTGGAGATAGTGACCAAATTCGATTGTCTCTAGCTGATGGATCAACAAAAATATCTTCCAAGAAGGAAAGTAAAGAAGATGCCTCCAAGACTTCAAAAGTCCTAAATACCTAAATCCCATGCCAGGTTGGATGATGGAGAGGAAATAGTGTAGAAATAGGAGATTGGTAATCGTTTCTTGGATGATAATGAGAAATTTGTCGGAGCTTTAAACCTAATGGAATGTTACCCCACCATAAGTCCTCCCAAAATCTGATGTTATTTTCTTTTCCCGGATCATATCTAATATTGGAAATGAATTTTGGGAAGATCTTGCTGATGTTCTTCCATGGACATGATATGCGTACTCTCCCATCAGATATGGCATCCCAACCATTGCTGTGGAAATCATACTTGGCTGAAATGACTGAGTGCCACAGACTTCCATCTTCACGGGGAAACCTCTATAGCCATTTAGCAAGTAACGCATCATTCCAGATCGCCAGATTGCCCACACCAAGGCCACCCAACTTAACCGGCCTATATACAATTTCCCACTCGAGGAGATGATCCTCTTTAGAATCCCTTGTTTCCCATAGGAAGTCCCTTTGCATCTTTTCAATGGTTTTTGTCACTTTGTTTGGGGCCTTAAAGATGGATAGATAATATGTGGGAATATTATATATGGTAGATCTAATTAAAGTGATCCTAGCCCTTAAGGATATGTAATTTTTTCTCCATTATCCCTATCTCTTGGCCATTTTTTCAATAGCCGGTTTCCAAAAATCAAGTGATTTAGGGCTGCCCCCCAAAGGCAGTCCAAGATACTTTAACGACCGGGATTCTTTCTCACATCCTAGTATCTAAGCATATGTTGACAGTTCAATCTCATCCAAGTTTAGCCCGCCACTTTATATTTTTCCATATTTACCTTTAGGCCCGAGATTCTTTCGAAGCATCTCAAGGTAACTCTTAAGTTTCCAATGTAGTCATCACGAGCCTCACAAAATAAAATAGTATCATCAGCGAATTGGAGGTGGGAGACCGCCACATTACCATTGCTAATTCTAAATCTTTTGATAAGATTACACTCTTCAACCCTTTGAATCAAGCCATTGAGAATATCCACAACCAGTGTAAATAGGAAAGGCGATAGTGGGTCTCATTCTCTAAGCCCCCACCTTACTTCAAAAAAACATCTCGACGTGCCATTTATAAGGAAAGCATAATGAATCGAAGATATACAACCATTTATCCACATCCTTCATTTGGGACCAAAACCTTTTTGAATCATAACATAGTCCAAAAAATCCCAATTTACATGGTCAGAGGCTTTTTCCAAATCAACTTTGCATACAATTCTTTTTTTTTTCTTTTGCTTTCATCTCCTCAACACATTCTTTGGTAATAAGAATTTCATCAAGGATGTCTTTCCTTCACAAAAACCCTTTGGGATGATGATATGATGTCCCCCATAACATTGTGAATCTTTTTGGAGAGGACTTTGGATACTATCTTGTAAACACTACTGATCAGGCTTATTGGCCTAAAGTCATTGGGGGCAAGCAAACCATCTTTTTTAGGAATGAGAGTAATGAAGGTTAAGTTCATACTCTTATTGATAGTTTCTCTCACATAGAATTTATTGAAAACCCTAAGAAGACCGGTTTTAATCACGTCCCGACAATTCTTGAAAAAACCATTGTGAAACCATTCGGTCACTGTCCATTTCCATTATAGCACTATGGATCTCCTCAATCTCAAACCTCCTTTCCAAACATTCTACTTGGGGACTCGAAATCCGGGACCACACTAACCCATCCACACTTTGAGATTGGTTCGGAGGGGAGGAGTATAATGTAGTAAAATGCTGTATTAGTGTTTGTTCAATCTCGATCGGATCTTCAATACATGTACCATTCTTGGACAATTTTGTAATTTGATTATTGATTCACCTTGATTTGCCATTCTATGGAAAATTTTTGTATTTCCATACACAACAACAACAAACATCCTAATCCCAACTATTTGGGGTCGGTAATTTTTGTATTCCCATCCACTTCCTTATACCAACGGATTCTCGATTTTTGTCTCCATTTGATTTCCTCATTCTTGATGATTTGTTCATACTCTATTTTCAACTTCCATCTTTGCTTCCATTCAATCTCATCTAAATTCCATGACTCCTCTACTCAGTCAAGAACCTCCAGTTCAAAGGCTAATTTGTTCTTAGCTTCTTCTATATTCCTGAACGCCTCTTTGTTTCAAGTTCTCAGTTTTGCTTTGATTGCTTGTAATTTTTTCATGAATCTAAACCCCTGCCACCCACTAGTTTAGATGCTTTGCCACCAATCAACAATCTCATCATTAAAACTTGGATGGGATGACCACATGTTTTCGAAATGGAATGGGGATGGACCTCTTCGACGTGAGCTGTGGTGAAGATAGGAGAGTGGTCTGAAGTCACCCTAGGAAGACATATTTGGGAAAGAACCCCAAATAACACCTCCCATTCATGAGAATACACAAACCTGTCTAATCTGCTGCATGAAGGAATCTCTTGGAAATTTGACCATGTGAAACTAGCATTTTGCAATGGAATGTTAGTTAACACACAATCATTAACAAAATTATTGAATCCTCTCATTGTCCTGGTGGTTTTGGAACCTCCTCTCTTTTATTGTGAAAACCGAATTGTGTTGAAGTCACCCCCAACACATCATGGCACATCCCAAAGAGCGTTGATATCTGGCAATTCCACCTAGAAGTCATCCCGCTCATATGGTCTAACCGGGCCATACATTGAAGATAAACCCCAAATCATACCATCTTCTTTAGTTGGGAGCCTATGCCTACACCAAGAGGGGAGGAGGGATAAAATCCACGAACACACTTTCGAAATTCAATTCATCATAATATAATTTAATTCCAGTCATTGGTGTCTTTTTTTATAGGCTTACAAGATTAAAATCTAAGAAATAAATCAAAAATAGAAACTTTTAAATACTCCTAAGACTTCCTAAAACAAAGGACTTCTAAAACTTGACTTTATAAAAACTAACTTTGCAAAAAACTATAGTTATTAAACCCCTTAATAGGGGTTGTCGACCAACCATGTGGGATGGCCCCACATGTTGACTTTGATGCTCATAAAAGGACAATGTATAGCTGTTGACCAACCCTCTATGAAAAAAAACCCTTGGGCTTTATTACAATTGGATCCCACCCCTCAAAGACCCTAACTAACCTATATGTTGCACACTTCTTGAACTTGATCCTTGATGCGGACAACATTATGCAACTTATGTATGTGCCACCACACAAGAGAGCAAAGTTCAAGTCTTGTGTTACGTATGGGTTGTTTTAATTATTTAAGCGGTGGATTAATTTTGTAATAAGGCCAATAGTGCCATAATTAGTTTATTTTTTTTGGGTTTTAGTTGTAATCTCGTTTTCACTTTGGACCTAATTTTTTTTAATGGCCAAAACTTGAATTTTTGGTTTGATTTTGGTGTTTTTAGATAGGTTATTCAGTTACCTTTTTAATGAGACCAAGATTGCACAAATCCGAGGTGATTTGAGAAAATTATGACCAAATTACTAAGGGGTGGTCACTAAAAACAGGAATAGTTTTGTTTTTAGAAAGTCTTAGTTTTAATTTTTAAGAAAATAAGTTTTTAGAAAGTTTTATGTTTTTAAAAAACTTGGCTAGCAAGTTTAGGATTTTAGGAAGTTTGCAATTTTGACAAGTTTCCAATTGCTTAAGGTTGTAAGCCTATTTAAAGGCAACACATCTCCCATAATTTGATAGTGAAAAATAAACAAGTTTTTGAAGATTTGGGTGTTCCCAAGGTGTGGCTGTAGCCATGTTCTCATTTTCCAAGGGTTGATGCTGCTCATGACTCCCCTCATGTAGCTGTAAACTTCCTCTCTCCTTCAAGGTATATCTCTATTCTTTTTCTTTATTTCTTAGTTTCTTCCTAAGTTTCTCTTTCTTTCTATACTACTCTCTTCTCATTCTTTCAGTAATATTTTTTTTTTTTCTTCTTCCTCCTCTTGAAACCTCCATTAAAGCACTTTTACTTTTTTATGAAATTCTTTGATTTGACCTATAAAATCTTATCGGAATTTCATGAAATTGTAATTGTAGAACCCTCTCACATATCAGAAACGACCACAACATATTCAGAATTTTCTGCCATGTTAGAAAGGCATTTTGGTAATTTTTGGATTTTTTGTTCAAAATTACAAAAATACCTTTTGGGATATTTTCTTTTATTTTCTCCTTTTTCTGTTTTAAATCCTCCTTATCTTCTTTCTATGATTTTATTTTCTGATTTTTAAATTTTGTGGTTGTTTGTAGACTTTATTCTTGATTTATTGGCTTCCGCATCTTTTATTTTAATTTATTTGAGGGCCTTGAAATTAGTCTACATAAATTTTTTGTATCTTCGCTTTTGTACTGCATCAATCCTCTTGTGGGGTGGCACATACAATAACCTCTTAATCATGTCTGCATTACAAATATTTTGTTGAAAGATGCCATACTGAGAGAGGTAAGAGGTAAAGACATGATATATAGATTTTCCACCATTATCCGAACGAAGAACCTTGAGCTTAGTATTAAATTGAGTTTCGATCAATTTGTGGAACAATTGAAAGGCTACAAAAGCCTTATTTTGGATTTTAACAAGTTAATCTAAGTGGCTGTGAAGTAATCATCAACAAAGGTCACAAAATAATGGAAGCTAAATGAAGAGGCCACTGTGGTAGCTTCCCACACATTGGAATGAACAGTGGTAGTACTACTACTCGTACTAGGGGATTAAGAAAAATGACAATGCTTGGTCAACTCACTGGTTTTACAATGGAAATTTGACAATGAAGAACATAATCCTGGAAGCAATTTTTTTAACATGGGAAAGGAGATATGATTAAGACGATAATGCAACCGAAGAAGTTGGTCATGCTGGGAAGAAGAAATAGAATGTGAGGGTGAATTGTAGGTGAAGGTGGTGGTGTTTGCTGAACTATAGAGAAAACTGATGAACAACCATCCATGAGGTACAACTCCTAATCCTCATGGCCTCTACTTATCGTCTTTTCCGTCTTTCAGTCTTGAAAAACAAAATACAAAGGAAAAAAAGGTAACACTATAATTCAAAGCTTTGGTAATGACTAACAAAAATAAGGTTAAACTTAAAATTGAGAACATGAAACATAGAAGATAACGATAGGAAGAGGAAACTGGAATGCACAAGGGACAAGGAGTTATCAACAATGCGTACCTTGTCTTTGCCAAAATTTACTTGGTAAAAAGAAAAAAAACTTGACATGCCAATTATATGGTAAGATGCCCTTGAATCAATAATCTAGGGATGACTTGGTAGTGAACTATGAAAAGAGATAAAGGTACTAGAACATGCGGAAGGAACACCATCATGATGAAACTATACAACAGTCTCTGTATAGAGGCTATTTTTGCCGGGGAAAAATCTGAAGGACTGGAGTAAGACATTTGTGTGATAAGCTCTAATATAGGCCAGCCCTTAGAACTTGAAAAAGAAATCAAACGCCACTACTTCGAATAGCACAACAATCGGCTGAATACTTATAATACACCAAGAATCACAAACAATAATCAAGAACACTGTCAACAAAGTCAGAAACCAGCTCTAGAGCTAACAGATACAACTCCCGATATTTAAATCCATAAGACCTGGGACATTGAACAACTAACACTAGGTATGTGGCTTCAAAACAACTACCAAAGTATATACACCACTTCGAAGATGCATAACACAAAGGGCACAAACAAGACACTTTACTACCACCTGAGCTCAACCCAAACAATGGCTTCACACCTAGGCCAAGGAGATCACCATTACTGCACTTTGAAAGCTTTATGGAGAACAGTGATCAACAACCATACCTGGGTATTCAGCCACCAAGATTTACAGCCCAAGTACACATGACATAGTACCGGCTGCTTCTATAGGCACTACATAGGCTGTTGATCAACCATACACCAACAAGAACTTAGTCGATATGCATAAAAAGGCAAGAAACAACAAAAAATGATAAAGACACAGGTGTTGGATCTAACATAACAAGTCAAAGGCACAATAAAACCCCCAAATAGTGCTGGGCGGTAAACATGGTATAGAGAAAACTTCAATAGGTCACCAAATTGCATGAAACTAGTCTCAAAATTGCACAAATTTAGTAAGGGATCAGAACAAAACAGGTAGAATGATTAACAACATACTATAGCTCCAGATCAAACAAAAACATCAGATTTGGAAAAATTTCAAGAAAATACGCAAAAATATCAAACTTCCTCAAATCATAAGCAAAGCATCACAACAAATCATGAAAAATACAGATCTACTAAATCATGAAATTTTCTCACTCACCTACTAGGTTTGTACGGATGATGATGTCATTCGTATGATCTGATGACGTCAGGAGTGAGGTGGCAAGTGTAGTAGAAGTGTTCCTCGACTTTGAATATGTCGTATACCAAGTGGAAATCTGTGAGAGTTAGAGCTTGATGTGCTAGGGTTTCAAGTAGAGAAGTGGAGGAAGAAAAAGAATAAGAAGAGAAGAAAAGAGAAGTTAGGGGAGAATTTGTATGGAGAGTTCTTGCCTACTCTCACATACTTTCATATATTACAAAAGAGGGATACAATACAAGAATACATAAGAGGGGTACTTACAAGTATACCCTTGTACAATACTAGGTATATGTACCCTCATATGTATGATTGATGTGGACATTCAAGCTGAAGTGGGGCCCATGTGACATGTGGGTAAGACCCACATGTGTGATCCTTGTGACAGCCAAGTAGGGGGCGTATGAGGCATCTTAAAGTTGATTTAATTAGTGTTTTATTGGATTTTATGGTAGGATTGTATTTAGTTTGATCTTTTATTTATGTTTGAGTTTATTCTAGAGTCTTTATGTAATTAGGAGTATTTTAATCAAAGTTATAATTCTATTTTTTTCTTTAGGCCATAGTTAGGAAGGTCAAAACTTACCCGTTTGGGATGATTTTGGTGCTATTTGAAAGGTTATTCAGTTACCTTTCCAATGAGACCAAGATCTTGAGAATTCTATGTGATTTGAGAAAGTTATGACCAAAATACTGGTAGGGTATCACTTAATTTTGGGATTTTATTAATTTAGAAAATTTATTTTTAGGAAGTCTAATTAGAGTGAGATTTGGAAAGATTGGCATGTAAAGTCTACATATATGCTTGTAACCCATAATTTTATTAATGGAATTAATAAATAAAGAATTTACTTGCTTTCCAGCTCTAGGCTAGTGTGTTGTTCCTTTATGAAGTCTAAAACCAATAGTGGTTTTCCCCAAAGGTGGATTCCTTAGATTTATTCAAGCTTGGAGGAGGCTAAGATCCCTGTTTTGGGTTTGGAAAAGCGTCAAATCAGGGCTTCATATTTTCTTTTTTCTTTTTTCTTTAATTTAAAGTGTGATCTTGCTTCAGCTATTTTATTTGGCTTTTATTTGAGATTTTTGGCTATTATTATATATCAACTTTGGTATCACCTCCATTGTGCTACATTAATTTTGGTATCAGAGCCAGATTCCCATTTGGTTCTATTCCAATGGGAGTTGTGATATTTTGAGGGTTATTACTTCAGCCAGGTTATCTATGATACAGTTTTCCAAAATCATATTTTGAAATAAGAGCCTAAAATCTTGAAATTTTGGAAAGGGCCTAAACCCTAAAATTTTAGAAAGGACCCTAAAGCCTAAACCCTGAGAGTTTGGAAAAACCCCTGAAGTAGAAATTGTAGGTGAAAGGCAGAGTTGGTTTACTCTTTTTCCTAGTTTTGGGCTAAACCCTATAAAACATGCCCTGAAAGTTATGGAATTCCTAAAAAAAAAAAATGGTTCTTCTAGTGAACACTAAATTTGTTTTTCCTTCTGGAAAGACAACTAAAATAGCAATTAGTGGCTAGGTTGATTAGAACCTTTATTTTTACATCTTTTGTTGAAGAGCTCCTACAAGATCCAAAAAATCAAAGATATTATGGATATGTTAAGAACCGTGTTGTTGATACTCAATTCCATCACAGAAGAGACTACTTCGACGATGCTGAATGCCTAGTGTGATTTCCCCTTAACTGACACACCAATGATTTTAAACAAGCGTTAATTAAGAAGAGAAAAGCTATTTTTAATAAGGAGACCCAAGTGTTGTGTGTGATTATAACCATGATGTATGGTATCATCTCCGACTTAAACCTACTAATAAGTTGTAATTAGTGGTAACTGGAAGTGTTCAAAATTCCATAGATAATAAGACCAAAAAGAGCACTGATGCAGTCAAGGAAGAACCCAAGATGGAATCCAATGAAAGCCCAGAACTATCTAATGAAGAAGACAAGCTTACAACTAGTGTGGAGAGTGAGGATCTTGATGCGGGAAATATTGAGCAGACTCATGTTGATGTTTTAAGTGAGACATATGAGGTCGTGGTGGTTGCTAACACATGTACCATTGTTGCCCCAGTTCGTGTCCAGCCAATACATGTGAAGCACGTACAAGCCAAGGAAGAAAGTCAGCCTATTCTGATAGTTACACCAGTCCATGAATCTGAGCAAAAGATAGATGAAGTGTCCTATGAAGTCTTTCCACTCCCTGACCTTTGTGAGACAAGATGCTTATAGAGACATGGTTCGCACTACTTCGAGTTATTGATCCTTTCCCACTACAAAACTCGAGGACAAGTTTTTCCTAACCAAGGGAGAATGATGCGGAACAAGAAAGAGTCCATATTCAGATATGATGGTTTTATGCAAAGGTATTTTGGAAATTATGGGTTTAAAATTTTTATATGGCAATTTTCTTAATTTGGTCAATTTTAGGTTAATCTAGGTTAGGTTTTTGTCAGTTAGTTTAAGAAATTTTATTTAGTTCCAAATAAACTATGTTTTATTTAATTTTAAAGAAAGTGAAAGAACTATTCCCCTTCTTTTTTTATTCTTTTTTTTTAGAGAGAGATAAATGGGAGAACTTTATTCAAAGCCAAAAAAAAGAAACTAGGTAAACACAATAAAGGGGGCCCGCATCAAGAAGATGAAAGGCTAAGAAACAGAAACCAGAAAAAGAAACAAAAGCACCAACCAAAAGGCCAAGCATTACAACGCATCACTCCAAACAACATACCACACCCTCTCATCAAAATCCACTCTAATGGAAATCCAATCAAACCACAAATGGTAAATATGAAGGGAGATATCCTCCGGCGCTCTCGCAATGCCCTCAAAGATTCTAGAGTTTCTTTCCTTCCAAAGGCCCCAACAGATGGCCCCTAGCAAAAAGGACCAATGGTAGCAGGCAAGCCAACAAGACTCTAAATCCACCACCCCGCAATCTTATCACAAAAATAGAAGGGAAAGGACTAAGAGATGTTAAGAAAAGAGAGGAAGGAACCCCAAACCTGGTGAGAAAAAGCATAATAAGCAAATAGGTGATCCACCGATTCTTCTTCTCGCAAACACAACACACATCTGTTAGCCAAATTCCAACCTCTACTCTAGAGATGATCAAAAGTGAAAATTTTATTTAGGACAGTCGTCCAAATGAAAAACGAAATCTTCGTGGGAATACCCGTATCCAAATGCCTCTAAAAGGAAATGACTTATTAGTGTGCCCAACCATCTCAAGGTAGAAAGATTTGGAAGTAAATCTACCATGCTTAGTCAGGTTCCAACCTAACCCATCCACCCAAGTCGGATCAGGGCGGATCTCTTCTAAAAGACACAACAACCTAATCATCTCATTCATCTCCCAATCATTTAAATCTCTACGAAACCTAAGCACCCACCTAATCTCGTTTTTTTTTTTTTTTTTTTTTATTTAAGCCCAATTTTGAAATGTCAAAACTTACCCGTTTGGGATGATTTTGGTGTCATTTGAAATGTTGTTCAGTTACCTTTCCAACAAGACCAAAATCTTGAGAATCCAGTGTGATTTTGGAAAGTTATGGCCAAAATATTAACAGTATATCACCTAATTACGGGATTTTGTTAATTTAAAAGTTTTGTTTTTAGGAAGTCAAGTTAGAGTGGGATTTGGAAAGATTGGCATACAGAATCTATATATATACTTGTAACCCACAATTTTATTAATGAAATTAATTGATAAATAATTTTTTTGCTTTCTAGCTCTTGGCTTGTGCGTTATTCCTTTGTGAGCTTGGTGGAAGCCAAAATCCCCTGTTTTATAAATTTGTCAATTAGGTATGGCTAGCCCGAAGCCTAACATGTCCAGCCCAAAAATTAATCAGGTTAAGCCAACCTAATTTTGGGCTACGCTGAGTTTGGGCCCAACTTTTAAACCTGAAGTTTTATTTGGGCCGAGTTTAGGCAAGCTCAATTTCAACCCGAGGCCCAACCCGGCCCAACCCGAACTAGTTAGCAAATAATAATTATATTTATATTTTGTAATTAGGTGTATATTTTTTTTTTAATTCTTTTTGAATCCATATATTTTTTACAAATTTACTATCATCAAATAGGTAAAGTGTTAACAATTCAAAAAAAAACTCAAATAAGATGCATTTAAAGGCAATTATGAGCATAAAATCAACCTTAAAATTAAGACGAGTTTTCTTCGGGCAGCCTGAACTCAGCCCAAAGCTCGTTGTTTTAAAACGGGCTGAGTTTGGGCCCAACTTTTAGGCCCAAAGTTTTATTTGGGCCAAGTTTGGGCTCAGGTAAAACATTTCAGGCTATGCAGCATACATGTAGGATAGTGAGTGCGCTCAGGAGATAAAAATAGAATTGATAAAGTAATAAAGAAAAATAAACAAGATTCCTACTCGCAAGCTCACATGCTAATTCAGACAATTCTTTAAATTAGGTTCATATGCAATCAAGGAATTAGGGATTACAAAATTACTAAACAATCAAAGATCTAATTGTAATGTTCTTTTATTAAGTTATTTTGGGGGAATAAGTAATTAGGATTAGGCTTTGGCCAAAAATATTAAGATTGAAAATTTTCTCAAAGAACCTAAATTAGGCTGAATGAAAGGGAAGCAATCTAGATTACACTAGAGAAGGTATAAATAAATAAAAATGAATCCAAGGCATATTTTGTCAATCATAATATTTTAGGGAAGGTAGTTTAGGTCAGGGAATCAAAACCTCAGGTCTAGGCCTTATGCCAAATATGTCAAAAGTCCTTAAAAGTAGGGATTCGAAAAGAGAACTAAAATAGGGGAAAAAAATACTTGAATCTGATGCGGAAAGCCTCTTTGATGAGGTTGGGATTGATTGTGACCAATTTCCATCTCCACGAATCGAATTTTGAAGATGTCCAAAATTTTCAAACTTTTTTCTCCTTCTGGAACAAGTGCTGCCAGCCCTGGGAAAAGTTTTTTTTTATTATTATTTTTTTTCTCAGGTGGGGTCGACCAAGCTGGATCGCCCAAGGGTATAGCATACCTTGGTAAAGCCTCACGTGCCAATCCTATTATATGTGGGAGTTGTAGCTGAACTCGTGAAGACGGTTTTCAAGTGCTTTTAATGCCTCGGGTGTATAAATCCTTCTAAAGCCAATCTGTTAGTGAATGAAATCTCTTCCTTTTGCTTTTAATAGGATCGTATAAGTGTGGCAAGATTATGAAAGCTTCAAATCTGATCAGGCTCTTACCTATTAGGAACCTTGTTCGATCTCCCAAAATTACTCAATCAGCCAAAGTCACACCTGGTACTTCTTCCAACAACTATAATAATTTCAATGTTCAAATTTCTGACTGTTAGTTGCTTCTTGAAGAATCGTCCAAGAGTAGAGAAGAATCTGAAGAAAACCAATCTTTCAAATCTTTGGTGATTAGCTACTGGTGGCCAGTCTCATACAATCTCTCTGTTGGAGGGGTTCATGACTGGGTATAAAATAACCCAGATGGTTATGCAATTTAAGGGGTTTCTTATGCAGGTGGAACACACAAATAGGATCGTCTGGATATCTAGAAGATACTAGAGATGAGAAATTGATCAAATATTTGGTGGCCTGCTGCTGGTATGAGATCTTCCAAAGTTGGTTCAGAAGCTAGATTAATGTCTGGCACTGAAGGAGTCAAACATAACTTTCTTCAAACTGCAGTTTTGATCAAAATTTCACTCATAATGGGATCGTACAACACTTAGAGAAGTCCTGGGAATGAAACCCTGGTCAAAAACTTCAAGATGAACAGTCGAAGTTGATTCTGCTACAAGTACCTCAGTTTCAACAGCTATAAAATCTATAAAAAATTAAAAATATAGAGAAAAAGAATGGGAAACAAGACCTTTAACCCAAGAGGAAGGAGTGGCCTCCACTACTAGCGTTAAACTAGGTGGAGACCTAGACCCATTCAAGGGTTTTAGGGTTCTTCAACTTCAACCAAAATAAGAGGAAGAAGAGAGAGCACAATGTGAGAGACATTTTTTCAATTCTTATTGCATAAAGTGTTGACTAGTCGTAGGCTCTATAAATAGAGTCCCACGGCCAGGTTTTTACATAAAATGGAAACTTGACACTAATAACCCCCTTCATTATTCCCTCCTTACACAAATACCCTCAAACAACTAATAATAACAAAAATATCCCTAAATAACACCTACAGACTAAAATGCCCTCACCAACATGTGTCCCCCTCCAACAAGAGACATAAAAAAGACATAAAATAAATAAAAGACAACTAAAATAGTTGTGAGTATGACCAAATCATCATATCGGTCATGATGTCCACATCAACTCTCCCCTTTATCAACCTCTAGTCTATCTTTCCACTTGACGAGGTATCTCTGGTAACCTACCCGTCGAGTAGAAATGATCTGATCCTCAAATGTAATCTCAATCTCCTCCTACAAGTAGTAACTAATGGCAAATGTAGCATAGGCTGGGGAAACTGAAGGACAAAGGTCTGAGTAACTACAGAAGGCTCGGGATCGGGTATGGAATGGCTATAATAGGGTACAAGAGTCTTAACATAAAAGGTAGGGCTGATCTCTAAATTGGTCGGAATATCCAAAACATCTATATTAGGTCCAATATTGTTCAAAACCTTGTAAGGGCCCAAACTCCTCACATGCAATCAAACCATAACTAAATCACTAACCTGAAAGTCGCGATGTGAACAGTACAAATCAGCCGACCGTTTATATCCCTCATTACTCATAGCAATCCTGCACCTAATCTCCTGGTGTAATGCATGAAAATGTGATACAAATGGACAATGGAATGCAAACATAGATATGAGGTCTATAGGAATCCGGGGTCTATAAGATATGACAATCTCAAATCGACTCATACTAGTGATCTTATTGATCGTACTAGTGTATGCAAACTTGATGGTAGACTAAACACTACCCCATGTCCTGAGATTCTTACCGACCAGACATCTCAGTAAAGCCTCTAAGCTTAGTAAAGGACCATGACTCTTGATTACCATCTCAAGACACCCATCAGCATGGTATCAAATATCTCGAAATATCTTAAATATCTTCCGACATATGTCCATGTCTACCAGGACCGACACGATATAT
>JAOXJP010125334.1:0-13745 GCA_025762735.1 Platanus orientalis | reverse complement strand
ATACATCAGCACCAAAAAGTGATTTACACTTTTTTTTTTTTTTTTTTGGGGGGGGGGGAGGGAGGCAGGGGGAAGGGGAGCGTTCCCAATCCTCGTTGGGGGTGAATTCAGACAACTTCGCTACAATTTCACTTTCGGCAGTCATAAAATTTTGGTTCCTAAATTAAAACCGGATGAATTCTATCGCATCATTGAATGTCGTTGTGTATCAAACATAGTTATCAAATGTAAGATATTGGTATAACAGTATAAAGTATAATTTATTGGCCAGCATCATGACCCGAGACCAGATCAGCCACGCGGTGTTCTGGCATATCTCCATTACAAAACAAAAGAGCATGTTTATCTATAAATATATTGAGAAATAAGACGACTGCCCCGCTCCACATTCTGGATAACTTCAAAAGAAAAGACAAGAGAAACAATTTTTTTGTATCAATACGTGAAAATCTAGAGAGAGGGATGAAGGTTCCTTGACCATTTTTTAAGAACATTTATCTTACACTAGTACAATGTAAAGGTCTAGCAAAAGAAAAAGTAAAAAAGGAAGGTATGATTTAATGGCTGTATTCATGAGCCATGTCTTTACCCAAAAAAATAAAATAATTCCTATGCCGTATTATGGTGTGTTCATTATAAATCAAATGATGAGGTACATTTATCGAAAAATGAGGTATCATTCTGTAGAACTTCAAAAAGAGAAGACAAAATAAAAGTCTTGTTTGTATCAATTAATGAAAATGTAGAAAGCGGGACGAAGGGTCCTAGAAAATTCTTTTAGTATGTTAAACTTTCAAAGGAGAATGGAAAGGTCCAGAAATTCCTTCTTAATTAACGTTTTTGTTTTTGGAAATTTAAAAGATTCGCTTCAGATTATTGGACTGGAACCAAATTAATTCAATGGCTTACCTAGACGTCCGTTATTTACAATGGGCTTGAACATGAATTAGGTCAAAGAGCAATGGACCCTAAGCATGGTAAAAGCAAAAATAAAACAATAGCATGACTGTAAGAAATATGATTTATGGGCTGGCTTCATGATCCACACGGTTTCTACTATATTTACCTGTGAAAAAAAAAAAAAAAAAAAACAAGGGTAAGTTATAAAGGAATTGAGAAATCAAGCAAAATTGTACTGTGCTTCATCCTGTTGAATCTACATCAATACATGGATTGTGGAGTTATGACAAACAAATTGAATTAGGGTTAATGGCAATGTGAAACGAAACAAGAGTTTTGCATCCAATTACTATAGGTTTACTAGACTATTCCTCCTTTGGAGTTTTGCATCCAATTACCATAGAGAGAGATCAATGTTGGTTGTCAACAAAAAAATTTCTTTTGTCACCGGGTTAACCCATATGGATTTTCGGTTTGGGTTATTGAAATGATAGGGGCTCGGTAATGCCTCTAGACCAAGGACTTTTGCAATAAAACAACAACACCCAATTTGATAGAAAATAGAACTTTCATTAATTGGAACAGAGCACAATATGAATTGAAAATGCACCTTTAGACAGATTGCCGTAGTCCTTCTCCTAAAGTCAAGGATGAACTTCGTTGAATCTAACTATGAGATACAATCGTCTTTTCTGATACAAGACTTTTGATAGCTATTAGCTAGACCTAGGTTAACCCTACTGCTACTGCTAACCTTTGATAGAAATAATAAAGGATTTTGATATGTGTTTGATCGATTCCTTCTTCTATTGTCATCTTCTCTATTTATAAGATCCCTTCGATGGCTTCAATGGCGTCATCATTGCTATCCATGTTTTCTCATAACCGTTTATCAGTTTGAATTGCAATTTCCCACTTGTTGACTGATCCAAATCGTGGGCTTCCTACTTCACT
Organism: Platanus orientalis; assembly: GCA_025762735.1. Taxonomy (NCBI): domain Eukaryota; kingdom Viridiplantae; phylum Streptophyta; class Magnoliopsida; order Proteales; family Platanaceae; genus Platanus; species Platanus orientalis. The sequence goes on along the minus strand of JAOXJP010125334.1, from coordinate 11,891 downwards.
GGCTGGTCCGAACAGTGGGTTCCCTACTTGCTGACTGGTTTTTTCCATTACTTGTACATGTGTGATAGCTATCAAATTCTAATCTCTTCATCTCCCATATGGCGTCTTATACTCGGTAACCGCTTGCCCAATCATTACTTGTTTGCACGTGTCATTCATTGACTGGTAGATTTCAAAATATAGTCTAACAATCGATTCACCAGATAACAAAATATATTAAAATATTTTATCACTAAATCTATATATATATATATTCTTTAAAAGTGTTCAATTCATCTTCTACTATATTAATTTGCTATGGGGTGCTTGGATTAGTGTAATGCCTAGAAATGCCTTTATCTATATAGAATTTCTCAACCTCTTCTTTTCTCAAAATTTGATACCATTACCAGTATCACTTACTTTCCAACCTTGTATTGAATGTTACAAAGACTTCATCCATGGTGTTTAAAGTATAAACTCAAACATTCTTGAAAAAGTAATCAACAAAAGTAACCCTATATCAAGATCCCCATTTTGAGACAACTCTTGAGGGGCTCTAAAGATCATAATGAATGTAATCTAGTCTATCCTTGGTGCGATGGGCAACCTTATTGAATTTTACAGCTGGGATTACAAATGAAATTTGTACTAATGCATGCGAACAGAACCAAGGGGCTGACACATTAGTGCCAAAAAGTGACTTACACTTTTTGGGCAGCACTTATCACTTTTTAGCTCTGATGTGTCCACCCCCTGGTGCCATTTGCACGCATCAATATGAACTCCATCCATACCTAATCCAAAGGATGACTTTTATCGTGTTGTTTTCCAAAGATACAATGCTCATATAAGTTTAATTTCTTAGTCTTCTCACTCCAAATACAGCCTTGTTTACTCAATCCTACCAAACATTTCTCACTCAAGCGACTCATTTACATATGCTATAATTGTGTAGAGTTTCAATCAGAAACTTTTATTGACGACACAATTGCTCCACCTATGATGGCATTTTCTGACAACAATTAAAATTTCTCAACCTTCTTTGATTTCGTAACCACCTAAACATCCTTCACAACCCTCAAGGAACCATTTTTGAATGTTACTTTATACCCATTAGAGTAAAAAATATCCAAAGAAATAAGATTCTTTTCTAAATCTGGACATGCCGAACATGTATTGAAGTTCTCAGAACTCCATCATGCATCCTAATTTTAATCGTCTCTATTCCAATAGTCTTGTAGGTAATATTAATCACTATTAAAAAGTAGTATTGTTGATTGATTTATAGGTGAAAAATTAGTCTCTATTGAAACACATATGATAAGAACAACCGAAAAAAAGAATCTAGTCATCCTGAGAATGATGGTCACTAAAAGGACCACATTAGCATTTGAATTTTCTCTATATCATTAGCTGCATCCAAGGATTTCTCTTTCCTTTCCTCATTTTCTTCGAGTTTAAGATAATTTGTCTTAATATGCCATTTATGGAAATAATAGTACTTCACATCATTCTTTGATTTAGATTTATTCTTACTTTTAAATCCTTTTTCCTTTGTCATATCTTGAACCACCAAACCTTCAACTTTGGTAGTGTTACCATAGGCCCTTTTTCTAAATTCATTTAAAAAAAGGCTGCAATAACTTCTTCCAATTAAATTAGTAATATCCTTTCCATAAAGTAGAGTAGTAACAAAATGTACTCAAATGATGAAGGAACAAATGGTAATAGGATAAGAGCTCTATCTTCATCTTCAAGGTTTTCATGAACACTCATCAATTGACAAATAATTTTTGTAAACTCATTGACGTAATCAAAGATAGCCATACCTGCTTTCATTTGCAGGAATACAATTTTTGCTTGAGGTATAGTTGATTTGTAAGACATTTTGTTATATACAAACTTTCAAGCTTTGACCAAAGTTGCATTGTAGAATCATTATTTTACAATATTGCACCTCATCTCATCCTCTAGATATAAGTGACCGCACTCACATCCTTCAAATCTTAACTTTTTCAATCGTTGTCCAACATCTTAACAAGTTTCTTTGATTTTTTTCTTTCAATGTATTATGCAAACCCTCCTGAATCAATAGGTCTTGAATCTTGACTTGCCTTAAGCCAAAATCATTCTTTTTGTCAAATTTTTCTATCTTGAAGCTTGAGAGAAGCAAATGAAATGTTTTCATAAACATTCTTGTAGAATTGAGAATAAAGTTTTCATTTGGTTCAAAACTTTTATAGCCATCACAAAACCCTAACCATAACTCTGATACTAGTTTGTTATGATAAATGATTGGAATTCATGTTATTTGCAACGTGAAATGAAACAAGAAAAAGAAAAAAGAGATTCAATTGCACATCATAGAAGAATTTAAGTTCGGCAATACTACTTAGATCCACGGGTAAAGATGATCAAGAATCTTCCACTATAATGAAGATTACAAGTTAGAAGAGTTCACCTCAAACTCCTATGAACTAGATTATATATATTGGCTCCAAACCCTAATCTCCAATCGTGATTGAAAAAAAAAAAACCTAAACAGTTCGTGCAAATCTAGAATTAGGTCAAAAAAATCGGCTGGGGGTGAAGCCTCCAGATCCCATGGAAAAGGTAAGGATACCTCACAATTCACCCATTAAACAGGTCATTTGGGTCGCACACTGGGATGAATTAGCGAAGCATCACAACATGCAGAGAGGGATGAAAATTCTTAAATTAATGTTTAAGGATGTCTAACTTTCACATTGATGGCGGACTGGTCCACCAATTCCTTCTCCAATATCATTTTCGGTATTAGAAGTATAAATTTTGGTACATGCGATTGGATTGAAAGCTAATAAATTGCATGGCTTCACTAAATATCGTTGTTTGGATTAGAGTTGAAAACAGAACTGTACCTAAGGCAGGTCAAAGAGAAATGGATCCCATAGGTTAAACTCAGCATGTTTAAAAAGATTTAGAACAATGGTATAATTGTATGAAGTATGATTTACATGCCAATTTCTTGACTCACATGGGCTTTTAGTATATTCCTCTGAACAAGACAAAAAGATCATGGTGATTTATAACGTTACAAATGACTTCCACCTTTTATCAAAAAAGAACAAAAAAAAAAGAGGTTTCCACCTGTTGTTTTTTCCACTTACGAAAATGATAATGTGATTCATTTTTTGAAACACGTTCTTAATTACAATTTACATCCTGATCATAACCAGTAGATAAACCGGCAGCAAATTTTATATCCACTTCAGCAATAGCATAAACATATAAACAAATAGATACAGATAAGAGAGACAAAGCGGCTACCCAATTCAGCAATAGCACACCAAGTACTAAAATTTGTTCTAACTTACAGGACGGCAATAAACGGGATGCAAACATCATATCCAAAATCTGTTAACACAAAGTAAAAACAGTCGAATGAAGCTACTAGGGGTGTCAATCAGCTGAGCTTTACCCAAATCAGCTCAGGCTCGTCACATGAAGATAAAGCTCAAGCTTGTCTCAGGATCGTGATGAGCCTGAGGAGACAGGTTCATCTCAAGCTCGGCTTGGCTTACCGAAGCCCAAAGTGATTTTTTTTTTAAAATAGACCGAACAGTCTTACGGTCCCATTAACCTAAGAGTTTGCTGAGTTCCGAGCCAAGCTAGCTCGGCTTTGAGACAGCCCTATAGAAGCTACTATTAGCTGAGGTGTATTGGGTGTCAGTGTACTTAAGCGGATTTCGGTCCTCAAGTACTGAACCAGTACAACAAAGTGGAATGGTATCCCTCCCTCAGGATTCAACAACCGTGGCTCCTCTTCGGGTGTACATATGCAGGTGAATGGTACAATGAGTGGCTCAGATGATTCGGACTCAAAATTCGATAAAATATTTGATGAGGCCTGAATCTAGTCGTCCCGAGCATTACCAAATGAGCACACAACAACCCAAGGATTCGATGGACCTGTCCAAAGAAAACAAGATCAGGAATGTGCCAGCTGAGTGCTGGCCGATTGCCCTCTGACGATCAAGTCAAATATCAATCCTACATAGAGAACAAATGAGGGAGGGGTCTCTGCCAAGAACTTGTCCTTACCTTTTACATGGTGCGTTCCCCTTCTTATAATGTTTGGCCTTTGTGTTATCTTCGGATTTCAGCTCTTCACCTCCCGCTCGGGCGATGCTCTTGGGCTCAGTCATAGGAGCATGATCCGCTTGGGATCGTTGGGCTGCACTGGTACTTTCGTCTCAGGGATGGTGTCGCGGGATCTTCTTCCGCATTCATTTTCTGAGTGCCTTTTGTGGCTTGGTCTTATTGACGCGTGGAGTCTTTCCTTCTGAGGGCATGATTGGTAGAGTCATTTTTGGTGACCTCCTTTTCTAGAGGCTCGGGCGACTCAAGATCTGATATGCATTGATCCCCTCGGGTTCCGCCATCTTGAGACCACTTGGGGCCTGGTTCATGTGTTGGCTTGGGTCAATCCTGACTATTCTTCGATTCTGGGCCCATTAGTTGCCCCCCAATTCCTAAATGCTGGTTTTCCTGACGCCATGGAATTTGAATCATTTTGTATTCCTGATCGTTGGTTTTTTACTATAGTTTTTGAATTTTGGCAATTTCCATTTTTGGGGAATCGAGATGGGTGCCTTAGAGATCATGGTGGCAGTTAGGACTCATAGGAAAACGTGCCATCATAATGGGTGCAACATCAAGAGTGGGCATTGATGAGACATCACTTTAGATGTCTCTTTGGCAAGTGTGAAGACACGTGGAGGGCCTGAATTTAATCATGCGGATCCGACAATCAAGATTGAATCCCCTTCCCTATAAGTAACCTAGGGTCCCCAGATTTCTCCTTTATTTGCGCTTAATTCTTACTTTCGTGTTTTTCTCTTTTAACTCCTCCAGTGGTGGTCTCATTGTTCTCTAGTGACCTCCAGCGACACTTCCTTCAAAAGAATTTTCTTCTCTGGCAAGTATTCCGGTATGCTCCTCTCTTCATTCCTTCTTTTATTCTTCCCCTATTCTTTAAAGTAGTTTGTGTTCGCATATTCCTTTTGTTTAGCCATTTTTTGTTCACCCTAGATGACATCGGAGTCCCCTTCAGTTTCCATTTGGTTTAACTCTGCAGCTTCTTGCAAGCCCAGAGGTGTTTTCCAAACCTAGGCTAATAGGTGGTGAGCTTTCGTTCCTAGGGTCCATCTTCACCAAGCTCCTATCCATCCTAGGTCCCTCAGTAGAAGTCATCTTTGCACTTGGTCAAATTGACGCATCGTCTGACTCTTGGTTTTTGGATTCTGACGACACCCTGACCTTGGGCTTGGGGCATCCCTAGTTGGGTGTTGCTTGACCTGATGATTCGGGGAAGGCCTCAGACACTTCTCGACAATCTCGCCTTGTCCCTCATATGGCTGGGGTATTTTCTTCATCTCTCGATGCCAATGACCTAGATAAGTTCAGAAGATTGTACAATATTCCCGAGGACATAGTCCTACGCTCTCCTGAGGCATCCAAGCAGGCTTGTGACCCACTTGGCGAAGAGATCTGCTTATATGAGCAGGCTTTAGTGAGTGGTCTTTAGTTCTCAGTCGCCCTTTTCATCAAAGATTTACTCCTTTGTGTCAGGTTAGCTCCAACCTAATTAATGCCCAACTCATGGAGGATGGTGATCAGTTGCATGGTCCTTTGGGTGGCCTACAATGGCGAGCACGATTTAATATCTTTCTTCGAATCCCTTTTCTTCTACCAACTAGTCAAGAAGGAACCAGGTTGGTGGTTTTTCACTTCCTGGGATAGCTTCTAGAATTTGGTTACCGGTCTTCCCACCTCTCATAAGGGGTGGAAAAGTAGATTTTCTTTCTCTGGGGCAACGGCTATGAAGCTTGTGCTTAGGATAGTAGGGTCGAGAAGCTGGGTTCACTTTAGTTGGGTGTGGAGCACCTCTGACTCCTCTAGTAAGCCCTTCTACACCTTTATTTTTATTCTTTCCTCTTTTTTGTCTCTTACATCCTGTTTTATGTCCCGTCTCATTTCTAGCCTAGCCTTCACTCCCTGCATCCTCTTTTAATCGTATGCTTAGGGCCATCTCACACCCGGTGCACAACTTCTTATCCCTCATCACTTCCAAGGCTTTGTCATCCTTTCCCTTCTAGCCTTGGTCTATTGAAGACGTGGTTTCGGCAAGCCCGAGTGTGTCCCCTATCATAGGTCTCATGGAAGGAACGACTAGGGGTATCCCCTTTTTCCTTTATTCTCTTTTCTCTCTTTTTTTAAACCTTTTGTCTCTGTCCTCCATGTCTTGCAGTCATGACCAAAGCCGGAGTGAAGGCGATCTTAAAAAAGGCTAGGGAGGCCTATTAAGAGGCTGGGGCTGGGGCCCATCGTGGAGCTTCATCTATAGGGGAGGGCCCACTATAGCAGAGGGCTTGAAGCGTAGTGACTCGCTCGTCCCATCCTTGAAGCACTGGAACATTCAGGCCCAGGCTCAGGGAAGCCACGAGGGTGCACCATCCCTTCGTCCCACTACTTTTGAGGGGGTCAGACCTCCTCTAATGCTCCTACCGAGGAGCAGCCTGTTTCTTATGTCTAGAGCCCGAAGATGTCTGAGCCGGTTGAGAGCCCACCTGTTCCCCTGGCTAAGGATCTTGCCCCTGGCCAGACAAAGGAAAAAACCTTACTGAGGACTTTTTCCTGAATAATCCCGATTATGCCTTCAAGAGGATGACTGGGGTTATTCCGAAGGGTGATGTTGACGCCCTTCTAAAGTTCTCCACAAGCACCATATACCAGAGGATGGTGCTTGATCTTGCTGACGTAACATTCTCCCCTTTGTTCTTTGTAAGATTCAATTTTTGCTTAAACAATTTTTGACTTCTCCTTTTCTTCTTTCGCAAATGACCACGCTCATGATGGCGGGCATGTAGTTTCAAAAGACTGCGAAGAACAACGTTTGGTCACAAAAGAAGAAGCTAGCCAACCTGGCAGCTAGGAGTTTGTGCTTCCAGGCCTAGTTGGCCAACTTCATTAAGAAGTCGGATCTTCGTTCTGACCTCGGGTTGGTTCAGTCCAAGAGGGACAGCCTGGTCGCCAAGCTGCAGATAGCTAAAGATGAGAAGGCGACTTTAGCTGCGAAGCTAAGGAGAGGGCCACCTAGGTGGAGGAGGTTGCTGCCCAAGAGAGAGCCGAGGTTGAGGTGGCACTAGCCAATTGTTTACAACATGAGGAAGTTGCTGCCTTGGGAAATCTGAGTGTCCACTGAGTATGCTCTAGAAGTCTTGGATTATTACAAGGATGGTTTCAAGGCCTTCCGTTGGTGGGCTTCCCAAGTGTACCCGGAGGTTAATTTCTTAGGGTTCGCCTTTGATGATGACTTGAGTTCTCCACCTATGCTTGAGGTTGTTGAAGTCGAGAAGGACGAGGACAAGGACCAAGCCGCTTCTTGAAGATCTTCTCCCTTTTTCTGAATGGGTTAGCTTATATGCGCCCGGTGTAAAGAACAGTTTTAGTAATACACATATATTTTCTTCCGGTTGTGGCTTCTTCGAGTGTTTTGTCTTAGAAAAACCATCCCATGTGTTATTAAGAGTGGCGTCTTGGTATTCCTTGTACATGTGATAATTTGTTCTTCTTTAACGCCTCAACTAAATCCCATAGTTCTTGATCTTGGTTAGGTTCCCTGCAAACATAGAGGCCTTACCTCACGACATTTTTTGAATGCCTTACTGAGATTTTAGAATCATTTGACAACTTTTTCAGCCACTTAGGGCCTGTTGAATGCCTTAGTAGGATTTTGGGTCATTTAGTGACCCTCGGCCACATGAGGCCTGTAAAATAACTTAATAAAATCTTGGGTCATTTGATGACCCTCGGCCACATGGGGCCTGTTGAATAACTTAGTAGAATCTTAGGTCACCTAATGACCCTTGGCCACGTGGACCCTATCAAATAACTTAGTAGAATCCTTGGTTTTTTAAAGACCCTCGACTGCCTGGGGCCTATTGAATAACTTAGTAGAATCTCAGGTCACTTAATGGCCCTCGGCCACATGGGGCTTGTCGAATAACTTAGTAGAATTTTGGGTCCTATGGCGACCCTCGGCTACATAGGTCCTATCGAATAACTTAGTAGAATCTTGGGTTGCTTAATGACCCTGGGCCACATGGAGCCTGTCGATTAACTTAGTAAAATCTCTGTCGTTTGATGACTCTCAGCCGCAAAGGGCCTATCAAGTAACTTAGAAGAATCTTGGGTCGTTTAATGACCCTCAGAGACATGGAGCATGTTGAAAAACTTAGTAGAATCACAATTTATTTGATGACTCTCAGCCATGTGGGGCCCATAGAAAGCCTTTCTTTATTATTTGATGTCGAGTTATAATTTTTTCAAGGATAGTATTTCCTTAAGTGTTCTACATTTAGCGATCAGGGTAGCTGCTTACCCTCCAAGTTTTCCAGGTAGTGAGTCCTAGGCTTATTGAACTTCACTACTCGGTATGGCCCCTCGTAGTTTAGGCCTAGCTTTTCCTCTAAGGGGCTCTTTGTGGTGAGTGTGATTTGTCGGAGGACTAAATCTCCTAACTGAAGTTTTCTCTCCTTGACTTTCTTATTGTAGTACCAGGCAATAGTGTTTTGCTAAGCTGCCATTCAGATGACAGCCTTTTGTTTTCTTTCTTCCAACAGGTCCAAATTCATGTAGAAGTTCTCTTCATTTTGCTCGGGATTTGCTTGAGCGACTCGATAGCTAGTAAGACTTACCTCTACCAGGGTTACTTCCTTGGTACCAAATGCCAGTAGGAAAGGGGTCTCACCCGTTGGGGTCTGAATCGTGGTTCTGTATACCCACAAGGTTCCTGGCAGCTCGTTGGGACAACTTCCTTTGCACGCTTCCAGTTATATTTTTATAATATTCAGGAGGGTTTGATTGGTGACTTCTACTTGCTCGTTGGCCTGGGGGTGCCTTGGAGAAGAGAAGTGGTTCCTGATCCCAAGGTTTGAGCAAAAATCTTTGAACCGAGGGTTGTCAAATTGTTTCCCGTTGTCAAAGATCAAGACCTCAGGAATGCCAAAATGACAGACTACGAATTTCCACACAAAGTTATGAATGTTGCTTTTGGTTATCTTGGCCACGGGCTTAGCTTCGACCCACTTAGTAAGGTAGTTGATCACCACGATGATTAATTTGACCTGTCTTTTTTCCTTGGGGAGGGCACCAACTATGTCTATCCCCCATTAGGTAAACAGCCAAGGACTGGGGATTGGCATGAGTTCCTCTAGAGACTATCTATGCTTACTGGAAAATCTCTGGCATCGGTTGCACCCCCATGAGAAATGGGTAGCATCAGCCTGCATCATCGGCCAATAATAGCCTGTCTGACGAGTCAGTGCCTTATGGACCTACCACCAGAATAGCTTCCCCATACTCCTTCATGGATCTCCCTCATCATGAGGTCTAACTCGGCTGGAGTTAGACATCAAAGATAGGCAAGGTGAGGCTCCTCTTGTACATTGTCCCATCTAGTAAGGTGTACCGAGAGGCTCACAACTTAAGCTTTCTGGCTTCTACCTGGTTGTCAAGAAGTTTTCCCTCTTCTAGGTATTCCCTTATTGGGGTCATCAATGAGGTTCCTTCTTCAACAACTCCAATCAATGTTGGTACGAGGGCCGTCGTACTTAGCATTGGAAAATGCTTGATCATTACATCTTCATCATCCTCGAGGGCCGAGGCTAGTCGGCTCGGTCATAATGTTCTCGGGCCACGTGTTTGATGAAGAACACCTCGAACATGCTTGTCAACACTCGGACTATTCCTAGATATTCTGTCATCCGGTCACCTCTTGCCTTATATTCACCCAAAAATTGGTCCACTATTAGCTTGGAGTCACTTCTCACCATTATGTGTTTTACCCCAAAATTGTGAGCTATCTTAAGGTCACTCACAAGCGCTTTATATTTTGCATCATTGTTAGTTGCTTTGAAGCTGAATTTGATGGCGTACTCTAGCTCTTCCCTTCTTAGGGTCATCAATATGATCCCGATCTCGCTAGCCTAAATTGTTTTTGACCCGTCAACATTGAGCATCTAGTTAGCCTTTTTTGGGGAGGCAAGCCCTCTTAGCACCTCAGTGTCCCTGGAGGGAGTTAGCTCTACCAAAAAATTAGCTACAGCTTGCCCCTTTACTGTCCCCCTTGGCCTATACTCGATGTTGAATTCTCCTAGCCTAATGTATCACTTGATCAGTCTACCCAAGGTACTCAGCTATTGTAGGGTGGACCTCAGGGGTAGGTCTGTGAGGAAGTGATGGTGTGGGCTTGGAAGTACGATGATAGCTTTTGCGTTGTGGTCACCATGGTGAAGACAACCTTCTTGATCCTTGGATAGTTCTTCTCCGCCCTAGTTAGGGTCAGACTCACATAGTACATGAGCCTTTACTTTCCCTCTTCTTCTTTGATTAGTACTGAACTCACAATGGAGTCCGAGACTTCCATATACAGGAGCAGGGGGTCTTCAGGTTCAGTTATGCACAGTAGGTGTCACAACCTAAATCCACGGGCCGAGAAGTAAGCCGGGTTCGGATCCGTGACATGGGAATGACCTGTCCCAAATCCATTTCTCATAGCAGAGAGACCAATGAACTTGGAACATGTCATCAACCCTCTTATCTCTTTACATTTCATTTTTCATATAAATTTATTTTCTTATCATTTCACATTCATTTGAAATAATAATCACACTGCAGCAGAATAGAATAACAATGGTAAATTAAAATCCTATGCAACGGAAATAGAAATAATATCATGACCATCCAAAAGTATCTCATAACCATCCAAAATAAAAGAGGGCCTACACCTGCCCATAAAGTATATACAATCCTTACCCACAAAGGGGTCCATCTCAAGCAAATAAAGTATTACATCACTGATAAAGTAATTAAAACTAAAATGAAATGTATCATCATTGGGCTTAAAAGCCTCTTCTTCATCTCTTCCTCTTCCTAAGGCACAATCCAACCTGTGTGCCTACATATCTACGGGTGGTGACAATTGGGGTAACCTTGACAGGCTTAACAAGAAGGTATGTAGTCTATACAACACTAAAGGAAGCCAAAGATAATCATAGTAGAAAATAGAAGGAAATTGAGATAACTAAGGAATCAAAGTAGGAATGAGAGTACATCATAATTACTAAACATGTATCCTTACTATGAAATGAGTATACACATGTCATAAGATAACCACAATAGAGTCTAAAGTGAACTAAGTTGAATCCTGCATATGCCATATGTTATATGCCACATACTAAATACTATATGTACATATCAGGTGCTATATACCTCATGCCAAGTACTACATGCCACATGTCAACCCATAAGAGATCTCTATCACATAATGAAGCCCAATGTAAATAAAGCATGTAAAGTCTCTATCAAATCCAAAACATATAACCCATGTGAGGGTCTTTAGTAAAACAAATCACATAACTCGTGCAAGAGTCTTTGACAAACCAAATCACATAACCTATACAAGGGTCTCCAGCATAACATATCATATAGCATATATTGGGCCACTAGGGCCGTCTTCACCTATTAATGTGACCCAGTGATTAGGCACCTGAAGCCATAAGGCTAACCCATAAAGGAGTCTCCGGGGTCATGAGACCAATGGGCACGATGGCCGTCTTCACCTATTAATGTGACCCGGTGATTGGGTACCTGAAGCCATAAGGCTAACCCATAAAGGGGTTTACAGGGCCATAAGACCAATAGGCACGATGTCTGTCTTTACCTATTAATGTGACCTAGTGATTGGGTACCTAAAGCCATAAGGTTAACCCATAAAGGGGTCTACAGGCCCACGAGGGGAAACCCATGAAAGGGTCTCCGAGCCCACAAGGGGTAACCCACATAGGGGTCTATGGGGCTACATC
>JAOXJP010125333.1:0-27741 GCA_025762735.1 Platanus orientalis | reverse complement strand
AACATATATATATATATATATATATATATATATATATATATATATATATATTTGCAGTGACTAATTTGGGTTGATGATGAGTATATGTGTGTAGTGTACTTGTGATGGTTTGGAGGATCCTTGGTTGTGTTTGATGCTATTTGGGGTTTCTGTGTGTTGTCGGGCTCTTTCAAGATTGTGTTGGTGTGGTAAATAGGCTTGTGGAGTTTTTTTTTAAGCCTACATCATGTCAAAAGACAATCCAAAATTGGCTCAAAAATTTGGTGACTCTAGTAAAGGTGATATAAGCAACAACACATCCACTATTGGAGATCCTTCTCTGGTGCAAGTTGTAACAATAAAATTCGATGGCAACAACTACTTAACGTGGTCTAAATCAGTCTTGATATTTGTACAAGGCAAGGACAAAAAGGAGTATCTGATAGGCGAGATAGAAGCTCCTCCCAGAAATGATCCCCGCTATAGAAAATGGAAGACCGAAAATGCAATGGTCAAGGGTTGGCTACTATGGAGACTGTTCATCAGATTTAGTCATTATCAAAATCCTACTCAGAAATGGTGTATACAGCCAAAGTAAATGAGCTGCAACAAAGAATCTCTCAATGTGCAAAATGACCAAAATACCCCTATAAGTGCATCAGAATTCTCTACACTTTTAGTATTTAGGTCTATAATGGTCTTATGTTCAAAATTTCAGCTCATTGTAACAAGATTTGATTTATCAAATTCTAAAAATATCAATCAATATATTACTTTAATGGAAGAAACCCTAGGATAGTGTAAAAAAAATTAATAAAAAGGTGCAGAAATCATAGAGAAATTAAATGAGCTTAAGGGGTTAGAGAGGGAACACATGGGGAAGAAAGACCTTAAACAAATATTGAGGAAAGGAGTCCAATAGGGGGGGCGATTTGGATTGTTAAGGTACGTTGAGGATTCTAGAAAATATATGGATGGGGTTTCAAAACAGTTATAATGAAGTAGAGATTAAACAAAGCTTCAGCAGAGAAAATTAGAGAGAAGTTCAAGCATAAGATGAGGAAAAATCTGAAAATAAAACCTGATAAATCAGACATGTATAACAAGTTGGATTTGAGGACTTGAAGATTTATAAAGAAAAAGAAAAAAAAGAAGAAAAAAGAACAAGAAAGAGAAGAAGAAGAAGAAGAAAAAGAATGATGTTACGATTGAATGTGAATCATGTATACCCTTTGTCTCATACAATGGTATTTACTCATACCTTATTTATTGTACTATACATAAAGTCTATAAGAGACATGGGTATACAATACCCTTATGACATAAATGCCCATGTCTACATGTAGGTATCACCTCCAACACTCCCTCTCAAGTTGGTGAATAGATATCTACCATTCCTAGCTTGCCAACCAAGAACATAAACCGTGCTCCACAAAGGCCTTTTGTAAATGTATCACCAAGTTGATCTTATGTTTGAATGAATGACATACATATGTTTCCCTTCTTGAGATGATCCTTGATAAAATGACAGTTGACCTCCACATGTTTTGTCCTATCGTGTTGCACCGGGTTATGAGCAATGCTGATGGACGCTTTGTTATCGCAATAGTGTGATGCAGCAGTTGTGCACTGGTTGAACAACAAATACCCTCTTTGGAGGCCCAAGAGAGGGTTTGGAAAAGGTCCAATAGGCTTTCATAGTTGGTCTTTTAATTTCTGGTTTTTGGGATATTTTTATCAGATTTTATCATACTAAGGGTGTTTTTATAATAAGACTTTTCAGCCAGGGTGTTAGTTACAATTAGGATTAGTTTTAGGAGTTGGTTGAAATATTTAAGAGTTTTTTTTTACATGTGCTGATTGGAATCACTTATAATAAGGGTATTTTGGTCAAAATATGGAATGAGGTCCTATATAAGAGAAGTAGGGTTGTACGTGATTCATTGGAAAATTGGAATAAAGAATTGGTTATTTGGGAGTCCACGACTTGGACAGGTACCCTCTCTCCCTTTCGCTCTCTTCTACTCTGTGTTTCTTCTTCTTTCTCTATTGATCTTGACTCTTGCTCTAGATTTCTTGCTGATTTCTGTTCCGAGTATATTGTTATTGCAAATCTTGATTCAAGATTCATTGAAGAATCAATCTTTATTGATTCTTGAATCTGAAATTTATAGAACAGCAAATTCTCACCTTTCTTCAATTCTCTAATCAAGAACCCTAATCTTCATTCCTTGCAGCAGCACCTATTAACCCATACCTTTGTTGACTTCTAACAGCAGTCTAAACACACCTTGCAGCACCTACTAGCTACTACTACACCAACCTTTCTATTCTAGACACTAGACTGAAACCCACTTCTTCCCCAATCAGTCCCTTTCTTTACCCACTAAAACCAGCTTGTTTTAAACCTATTTACCCCACTATTTTCTCTTTTATTTCAGTCCCTGATTAAGCTGATACTGAGCCCCATACTTCACTCATTAGTACCCCAGACCTGACACTGTTACCCTTAAATCCTAGTCCAGAAACCTAACTAAATCTTCCACTATTTAGAACCTCTAACAGTCCCCTATAATACCCTATGTCAGTCCTTATATTGAAATCTAACAGCCATCAGATTTGCACCTGAAATCAGCCCTCTGATTTCTGCAGAATTGACCCTCCAGATCAGCCTGTGTCTGTTAACCTTAAGTCTCTTTGTGTCCCTTTATTTCAGCCTTTGCTCTTGCAAACCCTAAACAGTTCTCTGTTTTTACCCAAAACAGTATTCTGTTTATCCCTAATTTGACCTACCCGAGAGTTAAATCTTCTCTGAAATTTCCTGCAGACATCAAGCCCATCTCCTGATTGATGTCCTAAATCAGTTTTCTACACCTATATACTGCTCCTTTAATTCTCTAAAGCCCTTTTGAATCTCCTAAGATTTTGTTGTTTTCTGATTAACCTAACCATTTTGCCCAGAATTTTTCCAAAACCCATTCTTGGGTCTATTCTTGATTTAAAGTGTTGTTTTAGATGCTATTAAAGCCCACACCTGCAAGAATTAATTGCTTTTACCAGGCAGCCCCGCATCATAAAGACTCATAAGCTCACTTGTTGGAAACCCCACTTCTGCTTAAAGCATTCTTAGCCACAACAACTCGCAAATTCCATGGACCGTAGATCTGAATTCCGCCTCTGCACTTGACCTTGCAACCACTGATTGTTTCTTGTTTCTCCATGTCACCAAGTTTCCTCCCACAAATGAGCAATACCCTGAAGTAGATCTTTTATCCGTCAATGATCCAACCCAGTACGCATCAGCATATACCTCAATTCAATGATGGCCATATCTCCTGTATAAGATACCCTTTCCATGACAGCCTTTCAAAAATCTAAGAACCCTGTATGTAACCTCCAAATGATCCTGAGTTTGAACATGCATAAATTGACTGATTACATTAACTGCATAAGTGATATCAGGACTGGTTAAGGACAAATATGTAAGGTGACCAACCAGTCTTTGGTATCTCCCCGCATTTATGAGCCTCTCACTATCATTTTTTCTCAATCTGTGATTTGCTTCAATGGGAGTGGTGCATGGTTTACAACTTATCATCCCTAACTCCTTTAGTAGATCCATTACATACTTCCTTTGAAAAAGGAAGATGCCACTAGCTGATCTGGCAACTTCTATTCCAAGGAAGTATTTTAATGAGCGCAATTCCTTTGTTTCAAATTATGTTGCTAGACTGCTGTTAAGTCATGCAATCTCCACATCATCATTCCCTGTAACTACTATGTCATCAACATAGACTATTAGGGATGTCTTCTTGAGACCCTGGTGTTTAGTGAAAAGTGTATGGTTTGCTTGAGCTTGCCTATACCTTGCCTTTACCATAGCAGTTTTGAACCTTTCAAACCAAGCACACGATGACTGCTTTATCTCATATAATGTTTTCGTCAGTCTACAAACCTTGCCTTTAGCACTTGGCATATGAAAACTTGGTGGTGTAGCTATATAAACTTCTTCCTCCAAATCTCCATGTAAGAAGATATTCTTTACATCAGATTGTAATAGTGGTCATCCTTGATTTGATGCTAGGGATATAAGAACTCGAACTGAATTCATTTTTGCCGCCGGTGCGAATGTTTCTTAATAATCTATGCCATAAGTTTGAGTAAATCCCTTTGCAACCAGCCATGCCTTGTATCTGTCCACAGTACCATCTGACTTGTATTTAATTGTAAATACTCATTTACAACCCACTAACTTCTTCCCTCTGGAGAGGTCAACCAGTTCTCATGTTTTGTTTCTTTCTAACGCTTGCATTTCTTCTTCCATAGCACTCTTCCATTTTGAGTGTAGAATAACCTCAGATACACTGCGAGGAATAGAGATAGAAGACAAGGTAACATAAAAATTTCAAAAGGATGGTGACAGTACATGATAGGAAACAAAATTTGATATTGGGTGTTGGGTAAAAGTCCTCGCACCCTTTCTAAGGGCAATCGGCTGGTCAATGTCTATTTCAAGGACATGAGAAGAAGTAGAAGGATCATTTCCTTTCTTAGAAATTGGCTCCGAAGTAGACTCTTGAAGTGGTTCATGAGAAGTTAAGTGTTGTCCTTGTACTCCTTAATTCCCTCTCCTTGTATAAACCTGTAGTTCTTTTTCTCCCTTTCCACCATCACTACCACCATCAAAATGATATATAGGAATAGGAACTGGTGGAATCGAAGAGGACAACTCTTCACTCCTATAATTCTCCCTTGAAGAGATGTCAACCCGATGAGAAAAAATGAATGGATTTAAAGAAAGTGACGTCCCTTGATATGAACTTATGACGAGTGGGTGGATGATAACACAACCCAGAAATACACACTTGGGTGTTTGAGGATCTAATTTGGAACGACATAACATATGCAACCAAAGGTTTTAAGAGGAAGAGAGAATAAAGGAAGATTGGGATATGACACTTCAAGTGATAACTTATACGAGTGGACATAAGAAGACATCTTGTTCATGAGGTAGCCAGCAGTTTGAATGGGTTCAGACCAGAAAGTCCTAGGCATATTCATGGTGAACATGAGTGCTCGAGCAATCTCTAAAAGATGCTTGTTTTTTCTTTCTGCAACCCCATTTTGTTCAGGAGTCCCCGAGCATGTGGTCTGGTGAACAATTCCAGATGCATTAAGGAAATATGTCAAGTCACGATAAACATACTCCCCACCATTATCAGACCTTAAGACTTGGATTTTAGTGTTAAATTGAGTACAAACCATAGAATGAAAAGATTTAAAGGCAACTTTCACATCATTTTTCTTTTTCAACAAATATAGTATTGTTGCTCTTGAGCAATCATCTACAAAAATCACAAAATAACTAAAGCCAAATAATGAGGTAGTAGATGGATCAGAATGCATAAGTGTAAAAGGAACTAAACTCTTATCTTTATTACTTAGGGGATAAATTGACCGACAATGTTTTGCCAACTGACAAGGTTCACAATGAACATTAGACTTAGAAAAAGAAATGTGAGGAAAGATCTTCCTTAATACAGTGAACGACAAGTGACCAAGTCTACGGTGCCCATATAAACAACTCATATATTGAGGAAGTAGAGATATCCCTCTTTATTGCTGAAGTAGCTACTAGTGGATTATAGTCCAAAATGTAAAGACCATCTTTCTCATGCTCCAAACCAATTGTTTTCTTCGACGCCATGTCCTGAAACATACAATGAGTAGGAAAAATGTGACAACAATTAGAGGTCTTTGTAATGTGACTAATAGACAACAAATTCTGAAGTTAGGAACATGAAGAACAGAGGACAAACACACATTAGAAGTAGCAGGGATATCTTCCTGACCAACAATAAATGATAGGGAACCATCAGCTATCCAAACTTTGTCTTTCCCAAAACATATATGATATGAGATAAATAAGGACATACCAGTTATATGATGAGATGCTCCAGAATCAATGATTCAGGAGCACTGAGGATTAGTATCTGAAGCAGACAAGATGAATGCAGATGTACCCAAGTGAGCGAAGGATGATGTAGGTGGAGTGGACGTGTGATCAAACTGAGAAACAAAACGTCTAAAAGCTGTAATCTCATTACTAGATAAGACCTCCACCATCAAGTGAAGCTGAGGGCATGGGAGAAGAAGTCACAGTAGGTATAGCTAATGTGGGATATGTCTTGAGAAGAGAAATTAAGCATAGAAAAAGGATAAAGAAGAGGGAAAGAGAGAAGATATGAGAGAAGAAAGAGAAAAATATGGTAGAATACTCACCTCATGTGAGGGGTTGAGAGAAAACTTGGGATACCACACCCATTTCAACACACATGTGTCTTCTTTTCAAATAATTATCTTCAACTGTTTTTCATTGATCTAATGTGGCTTTTAGATATGCATTACCTGGAGAATAAAATAAAATAAAATAAAATCCTAGATTCTAGATCTTCTAACAAAATAAACTTGCCAAATAAAAAGACTTCTAAAGAAAAAAAGAATTTTGGTTGGCACAATATTTGGCTTGTTAGCCAAGTTATTAGACCCCACAAGATCTCAAATAATCTCATAAAATATTATACACAATACTTCCTAAAATCCTAAACTTGTTAGCTAAGTTTTCTAAAAATTAAAAATACACAAACTTAAGACTTACTAAAAACACTGTTCCCGTTTTTAGTGACCATCGCTTAGTAATTTGGTCATAACTTTCCCAAATCACCTCGGATTTGTGCAATCTTGGTCTCATTAGAAAGGTAACTAAATATCTCGTCCGAAAACACCAAAATCAAGCCAAAAAATCAAGTTTTGAATATAGAAAAACTAGGTCCAAAGAGAAAAACGGGATTACAACTAAAAACCCCAAAAAAGTAAACTAACCATGGCACTATTAGCCTTATTACAAAATTACCACTAATTAACACTTCTAAAATAAATGAATAACAGGAAAATAGACTACTCTACTAGAATTGACAAAGAGGACTATCCATGGTCATCCAATTACTTTTTCTTTGCATAGAATGCTCCCCCATCAATAGCTCTGTAGAGGCAGAAGTCATGGAATGGGCACTAGGTCAATTTCCACCAAAACGACCACCTCATCTACCACTGTCAGACTCACCCCACTAAAATGGATGAGGGGTTAAGTCATGGGGGGGTCCATTTGTTCCTGGATCGACCACAATACTCATATTTGAACCGGTCTTTGTCTTCAGATGAATTACTAAGCCTGCCACCACGATCACGGCCAAGAAAGCTGTCACGACCACCTTTAGAAGAGCTGGACACTAGTGTTGTTTTTTCAACCATAGATGCTAGACTCATCACCCCTCTTTGTCCCCCTTCCCGATGAAAATAAGCCTAGATTTCATTCAAGGAGAGGGGATGACCCATATTGAGGATTTGAACTCAAAGTTGCTCATATTCTAAGTCTAAGCCGGCCAAAAACTCAAACACTTGGATTTCCTTAACATGTGTTTTATAGGCAATTGCATCTTTCACACTTGATGGGCGATATGAGATGTAATGTTCAAACTCTTCCCACATCTTCCGAAAAGCGGAGTAATAGAGTGCAAGAGGTTGATCCTTTGTCTAAGTTCATGTCCAATCTCCGAGTAAGTCTAAGACAAAGAATCCCAGATTTGATGGGCCGTCTACGGTTAAAAAAAACTATTTAAACTATGTAATCCTTTGTCTAAGTTCATAGACTTTTGCAAATGTCCAATCTCCGAGTAAGCCTCAGATCAAGAGTCTCAGATTTGATGGGCCGTTTCCAAGAACAAATAATGGTCACTAATTTCAGGTTTCATAGAGTTTAACAACCAACCCATGATCGTAGCATTTTTTGTCTTCCACTTCCGATAACGAGAATCACTCTTTGGAAAAATCTCCGCCTCTCCGATGAGATCCACTTCCAGTTCCTATTCCCATATATCATTTTGATGGTGGTAGTGATGGTGGAAAGGGAGAGAAAAAACTACAGGTTTATACAAGGAGAGGAAAGCAAGTACAAGGACAAGACTTAACTTCTCATGAACCACTCCAAGAGTCTACTTCGGAGCCAGTTTCTGAGACAGGTAATGATCATTATGTTCCTTCTCTTGAATGTAAATGAGAACTAATTTTGACCATGTAAGATAGTTACTCCCATCGAATTTCATCGTAGTAATTTGGGTCTGTGGAGGATCACTAATGAAATGCTTCTTGCAAACACACCAAAACCACATAATCTTCAAAAGAAAAAACTCGTACGAGGCTACTTAGCCTATACATAGACCACCTTCGACTGTTCACACTATTTGGGCATTATACGATGCAATAAAAAATCCCAACATTGATTTGCAGGTCCCTACAACACCCACAAAGATCATCTCTAAGCACCAACATGGATTTATAGAGGTATCTAACCCTATTCACACCAAAACTTCGATCTGACGTCACCCAGAGACGTTAATGATGAAAATAGGGCCTGAGAAATCAACAGAACTCTCTCAATACTCCACGGATTTGAGTGAGACCAAATCCTACATGTTTCTAATTAAAAACGACCCATCCATGCCCGACCAATCTTTGAAAAAAACCTTAAATCGATCGCAACAATCAATTTTTTTTCAAATCTGTGATATTTTTTATTTTTTATTTTTTGAATTTTTCAAAAAATTTCGAAAATCTTTGAAAAAGCTTGTTTCCTAACTCCAAAAAATTACCAAAATTCTTGAAATAATCTCTTTCACCAAACCACAAATTTTTGTAGATCTGACATCTTCTAACACTGTACGGCCTGATGACGTTAGCACTAGTCTTCTTTGTTCTCCGTTGCTCTCCACACGACGATCAATCTACCAGCTCTGATACCAAGTTGGATTTGAGGACTTGAAGATTTATAAAGAAAAAGAAGAAAGAAGAAGAAAGAGAAGAAGAGGTAGAAGAAAAACAATGATGTTATGATTGAATGTGGATCATTTATTCCCTTTGTCTCATACAATGGTATTTATATGCATACCTTATTTATTGTACTATACATAAGGTCTATAAGAGACATGGTTATACAATACCCTTATGACATAAATGCCCATGTCTACATATAGGTATCACCTCCAACATAACACCATCTCTTAAGGATGCGATTTGTACTTTGGACAGCTCCAAAAATCTCCATTCGTGGATCTCTTTTATGCAAATTCTGTCAGCTCCCTTGAATTTAGGATCTTAAAACAGAGAGTTATGATTTATGAAAGAAATAGAAAGGAGAAGAAGGGTGAAGATTGGAGGAGAAGAAGATTGATTATATGGAAGGAGAGGGAAAGAAGGTGATAGAGTGGGAGTTAGATGAAGAGGGAAGAAGAAGAAGGTAAAGATTAAAGAAGATGGACTGATAAGAGGGTTAGTCAAGCAAGAGGGAAGAGAGAAGAGAGGAAAGGGATGAGGGAGCCCAACTGTGGGTTTCAAATTCCAAATCTTTATTCAAACTTCACTGAATTCTTTGAAGTCATGTGGTGTCATTATTGGCTTACAAGACTCAACAAAATAACAATTGCTAAAAATAGAAACTTATAAATCACTCCTAACTTAAGACTCAAGTATTTTTAAAACTTACGACTTCTAAAACTAATTTGAAAACAAAAAAATATTTGGGAACATAGGGGCTGTCAACCAGTTAGTGTGGACCCCATTTTCTTGACTTGAAAGTCACAAATAGGACAAAATATTGAGCTGTCGATTTTCCCTTGAATACCCAAAATAAAGTTGGCTATTTCAGCCTTATTACAGCCCTATAGCCTTGAACTAAAACCCAATAAAATCATGGCACTATTGGCCTTGTTACATTTGTGTCCTAAACACAAAACCCTCTTAAACCTTCCCAGCCAATCAACATTAATCTTGGGCCTCCTTTTGGGTTTGGGCTTCCAAAGTGGGTAGGGCTTGTCCATCCAGGTAGGTGTTGCTGCATCATAGACTCTAATAATTACAAAAATGACATTGGCCATGAACCATGTAAACAACACTGACAATACGCTGCGACAGCACGACTCACTGCCTAACTTTTTTCTGAAAGATAAGATATTTTATTAAAAAAATAGAAAGAAGCCTCAAGAACAAACTAAGCCTCAAGAACAAACTCTGCCCAACAGCATGATAACGCTTCTCCAAGAGCCAAGCAAAAAGCCCCCAGGATTGGTGCCCCCTCTTAAAGGGCCCCTAACCTGCCCCTACATGCAGGGGCACACATCACATAAAGAAGTGATTTACACCTTCTCCCAAAAAGTGTAAATCACTTTTCGAAGTGATGTGTCCCCCCCTGCATGCGGGGTGCAGGAGGGGGGCACTTTAGGAGGGGACACCAAGTCCCAGCCAAGCAAAAAGAAACAATAAAACAAAGCCCAACCCTTACTCCCAAATGGCTGAAAATAAAAGCTTCCCAATCAAAATTCCACAATCTGGATGAAGGATTGCCACTGAAAGAGGAAAAGGGCTGCCACTCAAAGATTTTAGAAAAAAGGACAACACGGCCTAGTTCAGGGCGAAATGGAAGAATGAGGGGTGATTCCATTGATTTGGAGAGAGGCTAAGAGGGCACACAATGTGATGAAGAGGACACCAAGTCTACAAGTGCAGCCATGACAAATATTGGCACTATGAGAAAGTTGGGCAGTAAGCAAAATAGGTTAAATGACATGTTTTGCAAGAAGTCCTTTGAGGAAGTTGGGTAAAGCATATGCAGGTGGATGGTATCTAATGCCATTTCATGGATTACAATGAAGGATCCATTGTTTCAATCTATGGTAGATACCATTGTAGAGCACGGTTTTGGGATTAGAGCCCCCATACCTTACTAGTTGAGTACTATATTTCTGGACCAAGAGGTTGATCAACTGAAAAAGTTTATATTCAACAATTGCTTAGAAAGTGACCTAAGTATAGATGCATATTATGTGCAATGGGTGGACAACAAAGACTAGACGTCCACTAATCAACTTTATGATTTACTCTGACTGTAACATGATATTCCATAAATCATTGGACTCCATAGGACACTCAAAGACCAAAGAGCACTTGGTCAGGCTATGGACAAGGTGGTTGAAGAGATTGAGGAGATTAACGTTGTTTAGATCGTGATAGACAACGGAGTAGTTTTTAAAGCTACAGGTCAAATGTTGATGATAAATGGGAGCATTTATTGCATTAATTTGATGTTTGAGGATCTTGGTAAAGTAAAATCTATACATGAGATGATCGCAAAAGGCAAAAGAATTACCTCTATCATTTAAAAAAGTATATAGTCAATATTATGAGAACATATACATATAATCACGACTAGCTCTGCTCAGGGATCACTAGATTTGCCACAGAACATGTGGCATTAGAGATCCTCATAATTGCATAAATGTTTTACTGATGAGAAATTCAATAAGGCACCGAGCATCAAAGATTAAAAAAAAGCGTGTAATGTAATGATTGTGTGATATAATCCCCATCCATCAGTTTTGGGCAAAGGCAGTGGCGTTTGCAAGTTGATGGAGCCTCTAGTACAAGTTTTAAAGATTGTAGATTAAGATAAGAAGCCCATAATGCCTAGTATACACGAGGCAATGGATAGGCCACAAGTGACAATCCAAGAAAATGTTCATTATCACAAGAAGTATTGGGATATCATTGATTCAAGAAGGAATAAAACGCTCCACAATGACTTCCATGCAGTAGCTAATAGTTAAAAATCCATTACAATAGTTATTATTGTTTATCATTGAGCATTACTATATTTGTTAGTGATATTTCTTTAATCTTTATATGGAAGCTAACTTTCTGAATTCTGCATTGCAATACAATGGCCAGTGGGTGGCTATCACAACACTATGAATTAAGAATTGGCTTGAAGAATGCAATTCAAATAATAAAGCCAAATATTATCAAATAAGACCAAGCCATGAAAAAAGTAAGTTATTTTTTATCTTATTGATACACGTGTTATTCAAGATACAATAGGAGTTAACTGCCCTTCTTGACCAACTGTAGTTGAAAGCTTTCATAGATGTTGATAGTTGAATGAGAGTTCAACTCAAATCTAGCTAAGAAGGCTCACACATGTACTCCAAGTATACTCTATAGTTTATACTATACATTGCATTTTTTAAGAATTATGTTTATGTGAAGTTTCAACAAATTTATATGTTTTCCCTGTAGCTGATTGGTGGAATTTTTATAGAGATGATGCACCCCAATTAAGGGATATTGCAATCAAAATTCTCAATTAGACATCCTTCTCTTCAGGATGTGCGAGGAATTGGAGTGTGTTCAATTTCATCCATTAAAGACCAAAGAATCTCTTGAAGATACAAAACTTGCATAAGTTAATTATGTCTAGTATAATATCTAGTTGGAAGTTCGAAATTAACTAGTAAGAGTACAAATGAAGACTACTACAACCCGATCGAGTTGAGTCACATTTTCAAAGGGGATGACCCACTAAACCTTTGGATCCATGAGGATGATCCATTGCTTGATGGGAAAAATATTGATTGGCTCAAGGAGGAATTAGTAGACACTAGGGTAGAGGAACATCAGAGGCATGAATAATTCAATGATTACAGAGGGAGGGCCAAGGATTTGAGGTCGTAACCCATATCAACTAACAAATAGTTATCTGCCTAGGGAAGTAGATGAGTTGAAGGATTATATTCAAGGTTTAAAGAGGTTTTGGCCTATATATAGATGCACTATCATGTGGGGCGACTAGACCTTTAAAAACAAGTCATTGATAAATAATCAACATAATTAGTGCTTATGCACCGCAGATAGGACTAGATGAAACTACTAAAAAACAATTTTGGAAAAACATGGATGAATTAGTTGAGGGAATTCTCGAGTTTGAGAGAATATTTATTAGAGGTGACTTAAATAGACACGTGGGGAAAACTAGTGGCGGATATGAGAGAGTACATGGAGGTTATGGATTTGGAGAAAGAAATGTAGCTAGAGAAGCAATCCTAGAATTTGCAATGGCATATGATCTTGCCATAGCAAACACATACTTTATAAAGAGAGAGGAACATTTGGTGCAAGTGGTGCCACTTACATGAGTGAGGGTAGAGACGGAGGTAGCTCTTCTACCCTTTGTAGTTTCACAGGAGATGATGATTAGTTCATTGCCACGTAGGATTCATCCCATGGTAGTCGACCTAGACCTAGTAGAGAGAAAGGCATTGGGTTCAATTCTAAGGCATCTACACATACCCAACATTATGATGGACAAACAGAGTATAGAGAGTATGATTATGGCCATGGATACTACTCTGGATATGGGATTGACAACCAGTACTTTAGATCATATGACCATAGGCAACAAATGTCAACGAACAATGCATCACCATCTTCTAATACGGTGTCGGTGCTTAGATCTTATGAGAGTGATGCCTCAACCTCAGTCACATACAGGAGTATGCGAGCAACATTGACGTGAGCATGGGAGTTCTTCACGTGACACTAATACACATAATCAGAGTTATACTCAGTCGGACTCGTACCCCATGCCCTAGCCCCTATCTTATGATTAGTTGATTCAGTTCCCATTTGCATTTCAACAAATTCCACCAACTATATATAAAAGGCCTCATCAAGAAATTGACACAGTTGGAGATCTCATTTAATTTCGATTTTGATCACTATCAGAGTTTGAATCAACAACAGATTCAGGCATATAAGGTTGAGCAAGAGCAACAACAGTATGATCAATCTGGAGGCCGAGACTTGTGATCCACATCCCATGGCCATGATGCCTATCCTCCGTCTGATTTACCGCGACGTTCATGGTGGCAGTGGTGACATTCTCACATTCTATAGTTAATGTTAAGTATTGATAGATTTATCATATTTATATTTGACATAATGACATAAATATCTCATTCAATTATGCATTTTTTGTTGATTATCTATGATTCTATTCAATATTTTGATTAGTTTCAAATTCTCTTGACTTGTATACATGAAACATGATAAAAATTATAATTTTTCTGACTAAAAATAAAGTAGATGGACTCTAATTAATATATTAGATTTCTTTGAATTTATTTTAAGGGGCAATCCTGTTCTAGCCAATCCATGCTAGATCGGATCGGGATCACCAGAGACTGATCTTGATCCCGAGATTTTTATCCATGATCTCGAAAAGCCACAATCATATCCATCTTCATATTATCAAGAATATCGGCTAGATGGTGATGACGATTGTGTCCCCGATCCACTATGGCATTCATGGTGGAAATAGTGACCCTTGTTATTTATGATTATAGCTTTATCTTTATTTAAATGGTATTGTATATAGTTTATTTTTTATGCATTAGACGTAATCATATTGGATGTTTGATTAAATACAATCTTGAATATATACAAGCCTCGTAATAGTGTTTATGTATGTATGATGCACTAAACATGCCTAAAATTATGGTTTTTTATAGAAACCTTTTGAGTATTTTTTTTAGAATTTTTTCATATTTTTTAGAGGGGGGATCAGTTATGGATCATCCAATTCAAAACGATCCAAATTGGGGCCACTGATCCAAGTTTTTCAACCATGGTTGCAACCTGTCCATAGAGTCTAGGATAAAATTCAGATGATGATGATGAGCTGTGACCTGCCTTTCAATTTATATTTTTTCTTTCCATGGAAAAAAGACAGTATATGATGATTCCATCTTCTATGCATATGCTATAACAATCTCTTCGCTCATTTGAGTTCTTTCTGTTCAGTTTGTTTCTAAGGTTGATGTGTGGATCACTGTAGTGTATACACTGTTGATTAGTCTGGTAGTTGTTCTCTAAGAAAATGTGTAGGTTTTTCAATGCAGAGCATGAAAGTATGCATGACTGTCTTCAAGGTTCTTGGTATCTACCTTTTTGTAGTAGATCTCCTACTGTTCTTTTAACAATCGTGGAGTTATGTTCAAGGAGCACAAGGTGTGTACTTAGCTTTGAATATCAGTGATGCAGCACAATACTGGGCAGACCTTAGTGAAGTTTCAGGTGTTTAGAATGCTTAGAATCCCCTTCAACTACTAAAACAGATCAGCCTTTATAACATAGAGTTCCTTTCAACTGCATTTTCTGATCAATCACCCATGTGGAGCTCCAAATACACTATAAACTTTGTTGAAGGCTTTTATCAAACACTTAGAAGCCAAATAATTACTCAGCAGCAAATTATAGGCTTTAATCAAGGGTATGCTTCAGGTTTCAATCTACTAAACCTGTTCAATCTTCAGGTGGCTATATACATGCCCTCGTGTGTATCTAGAGGGAAGAAAACTGGTCTTCTTTAAAGAAATCAAAGGGGGTAATAAAACTAGTCTGGTCATGAGGTTATAGGTATATGGGTTTTGAATTTTGATCAATCAAAACATCAAGGCCAGGTCTCTCATGGTAGACACAGGTTAAGAGATGTTAAATCCTTTGTAGAACAGAAAAAAACATACCTTGATGTTTTCTAGAAAATCTGGGACAACGGGTATGGTTGTTTAGATGGGTTTTTTTGTGAAGGGTTTCTGGTTTTCTAGTTGACCGATTGATAGAGAAAAGGTCTGGGGATTGGTGTATGGAGGATTTATGTAAGGGAAGAGGGAATAAGTTAGCCGGTAGATATGTGATGTGTATGGGAGTGATATAAAGGCTTATGAAGGTGGTTTAATGCTGGAGGAAGAGTATGTAATGGGTTTTAGGGACTGTGGGAAGCAAGGAAAACCACAAAAAGATAAAAGAAAAGAAAGAGAGAAGAAGAAGAAGAAAAGAAGAAGATAGGGAAGAAGAATATCTTGAGGAAATCACCAACTTCAACTTAGGAAATCACCAACCTAAGTCTTCAAGTAGGTATGAAACCTTGAAGAAGAAGAACATCAATCATGTATGCCAAAGGAGCTTGAAAGCTTCAATTTTTTTTTATTTTTTATTATTCATCATGCATTGGTTCGAAAAAGGAGAATCCCCTCCTTTCATAAACCCACGATTAGGGATGTTTTCTCCTTTATGTTTACATCTAAATTAGAAACTATATAAAATAAAGAAAAGTAAAAAACGTCCCCCCTTTTTAGAGGTCGACCAAGCCAAATTTGGCTTCTAACACATAGTTCCTAATGTACCCCATATAAAAACTTTTATTCCTATTATATCCCTAACTCTACTACATGAAATAAGCCATCTATAAATCAACTAAAGAGTAAAAAAAAAAAAACTCTTGAGACTCTATCAAGTCTTCAAGACAATTGTTTAATTGCATCTCCCTTGCTTGTTCTTGTTTCCCTCCATGCGTGGACCCCACCAAGGCCATGTGTGGGCCCCACCTTGTTTCCATGTCCTCATCAATCATTAGACAGCATATTATCATTGTAGTTGTTGTTACTGCTACTACTAGTTGAAGGAATCCATGTTGAGGGTATTTATGTCACATTATACTACATAGATAGACCATTGTAATGGTACATAAGCTCTTATGAATAAATAATCTTTCGTATGGGGAGAATAGATTCTCATACGATTAACCCCAATTTCTCCTCTCTTTTGCTTCTTCTTCTTTATTTTTTCCTCTTTATTTTCTCCATTACTGAGCTTGCAGGTCTTCAAGTCTAGTAATACTAGTAGAGGTATTGTTATGTTATTGGAATACTCCAATTGATAAGATCTCTATTATGTGAAGATTCTGAGAGAGCTACCAACTCTTTCTGTTTTAAATGTGTTAAGATCTGTAATCCCGCACCCTGTTTTTTAACAAGTATGGTAGAATTTAACATGCAAGCAGGTACCTGTACTTGTTCATGACAAGTCTTTCTTATTCTCTATGCTCTTCTCCATTTGCTCAAATATATTTTTCTCATTCTGTTGGATTAATATGTCACTATCAGTTGGCTTGGTCTGCATAAGGAAATGGAACTGGACATGCAGAGAATTTGGAAACGGAACCTAGGGAGAGATGACAGATGCATTTCTGATAATGGCAAGGAGGTATTTGTTGAAAGCTCAGAACAGTATGTTCGTCCTTGACTCGTGACACATTAAACTGTCTGTTTGCTTGTATTTTCTAGGCTAGATTTCCATTCTTGGATGAGGATGTTATCAGGACCTTACTAGACATTCCTCTATGGGAGATTGCCGACCTTGATCTACCAATTGGAAGAGGTGATAAGAAAATTTTAAGAGAGGTCCGTACAACTTCTTTGATTTGTTTACTCTCTCCTGCTACTGTGCATATGATAATTTATGATCATTCCTTCTTGTATATGCATTCTCAATGACCCGTTCGTGTGTTATTATAGTTCAAACTGAAAAATGTGAGGCAAATACCAGGACCTCCTGGTTCCCCACATCCTCCCAGAAATCATTATTATGATCTTTTTCTCAAGCAAACAAAATTATGTCCTTGGAATGCACTTTTTACGCTGGGCAATAAAACATGGTCCATTATGAATGCACTTTTTTGTGTATTTTCCTTGATTCTATGTGGAAGTCAAATCTAAAACATTCGACCTAGGTCTGTAACTTGCACATCATTTCAACAGTATGACTCTGCCCCATGCATGCACACGAGCTCATTCAAGTTCAAGGTATTTTGGTTATTTGCTTCTTTATCAGGTTAGAATCAAGATGTTCTAATGTAATCCATAAATGTTCTATATCAGCTTCTGGCATTATATGCATCATTAAGCTCACGATTAGGTTTTGACAATTATAGGAGCATTGACAAAGTTGCTGACACATTGGCTAATGATGTTCATTGGCAATCCATATTGGAAGTGATTTTTAGCTTCTGCATATTTCTTTCACTTTTTCAATTACTTACCAATTTAAGAGAATGTCACCCTCCCCAGACCCCGCAGTGGTGGAAACCTCGTGCATTGGGACTGCCCTTTTTTTTTCACACTCTTAAGTAGTTTGAGCAGACTGGTCTGCGGTGATTTGATCTAGTGCTACTTAGTGACATGGATTAGAATGCCTACTTTCTCGCATGCCAGTTGTTGGAAGGATAATTGAATGATTAGACTAGATTTGGTTAAAAGATATGGTGAATAGTATAATCCGAAAGGTTACGGGAGGTCTCTATCTGTGAAAGGGAGGGTAATATGGAAGATGTTAGCCTTTGCTGTTTTTTGGGTTCTGTGGCTGGAGAGAAATGTGAGAGAATCTTTGATGCTAGGGATTTTGAGGTCGATATGAGCCAGGAGAGGATTATTTCTTTGTCGTTTAGTTGGACTTCGTTCCTTTCCCTGTTTGAAGGGGTAAAGCTTCTTGATTGGGCCTTAAATTAGGATTCTGTTGTTTTTTAGATGTATGGTCGTCAGGCCCTCTCCCTGGTTGCATTGTATCTCTCATGCATGTAGCAGTTCTTTTTCTGTTTAATAAATCTCTTACTAATCAAAAAAGAAAATCCAAAAGGTTAGGATCATAATATGGATGAATTTTTGCCTTTTTGACCTAGGAGGTCTCTCAGATGGAACCATCTAATGGTGGGTCCAAGTTCCCTTCATATGTATCATTATGGCATTTGTAGACTGTCCTTTCAGTCTAACCAGTTGGTACAGAAAATTTCATCCGCAGTTTATATCATCTGAAATTAAAATATCTTCTTTAATGCTTTTGTGTCTCGTATATGGCTTGAGCATAATTGGGGGGGTGTTCAAAATCAATTTCTGCCAACAGAAATCACCTTACACAAAGTAGTGAAAGACACGTGGTTAAGATTTGCAAGCAAGGAAAGCCATATCCTTGATTTTCCTTTTAGTCATGAGCAGCTCATGGACCCCTCCATACAGTGGTTCTTAGCTTAACATGGATTTGGGAGCGAGGGTTTAATTGCATCATGAGGAACTGATAGTAACTTTTTCTCTGGGAGTATGATTACATGAGCTCCTAGAGATTGGTAGGGGTCTCTGCCTTGCTCATGATCATCAAGCGAATTATACTGGCTGTGTCTTCTACCATAGAGACCCATCATATACGCAATCCTGAGTAATGCACATGGGAGATTAGCAGAAAGCATATAAACATCAGCTTCCCACCAAAAGAAATGAAAAATAATAAGAAAAAAGGAACATCACTTTTCAAGAATATGATTGAATTAGAAATGTTACTGATAAAAATGTATGGTAAATTTGGGTGCAAGCCATGCCCCTGCCTTATCTTGAACAGAAGATTAATTCCCATGGTATGTATAACCAATTTCATCGTAGTCTACAATGATAGGCACCTAATAAGGAGTCAATACGATACAAAAGAATGCCGCTATGACAAGAAGCATCTAAGTTGACCACCCTACATTTCCTCGAATATTGGACAAAATCCCAATAATCAAAATTAACAAAAGTAGCTTGAATCAAATGGATCAAGTGTTGCTCCATGCTTGATTGAAAAATCCAATTTATGCTTTAGGGATTTTTTATTTTGTTTTGGCAAGTCAAACTGGCAGTCGATGATATTAACAGATCAATTACTAGAAAGTTGTCTTAATAATTGATGATGGATTCTTCTCATGCTGAATGCTAACCAGAAACTGAATTGTCTGTTTACCAATTTCTGAAGGTTGCGCTGTTGCTGGGCTTAGAAGAAGTTTCAAGTCTTCCAAAGAGAGCGATCCAGGTGCATTTTCTCTTCCTAAACCCATAGCATTCCATCTAGGGATGTTCCTGATCCTCTTCATAGTCCTGTGTTATGTAGCTCTTGATTATCTGAGAAACTCGACACATGTTGCTTATATGTTCCTCTATCACAATGTTGGTTTTATTGTTATTCATGAGTTGATATTAGTATTTATGAGCATCTTGAGCAACAGCATCATCACCTCCATAAACCATGCTAGTTTTATTGACTTTTCTTAGTCTATTCTTAATGCGCATTCAGTGTTCCCCACGCTTTTGGCATTTTCCTCACATTGATAAGTGGAAGGTATCATGTTGATCATGTATTTCCAGTAAAAATGTACCCTTTGCTTTCTTCTCTCAGACATGTATTGTGTGTTCATTAGCATGAAATCAGTGTCCTAAGAGTCGGCAAGTCACTGACTCACTATCAACTGCTGATTCAGGGCTGCACAAAAACCATTGAATGCCTAGTGAAGTCATTTTTATAGCCTACCTGGGTCACCTGGCTTTTAATGGAAGAGTGAATAGAGATGAATTTTCCTAGGAGTCAGTGAGTCATGAGTTGACTCACCAGTTTTTGTATCATTTTGAAATTGATGATTACATGACCTGACTTTTTTCCCTTTTTTTTTCTTATTTTGTATTTTATTTCTTTTCAGTTTGGTTCGAGAATAGCGAAAGAATCGAACAGAAAGAATTTTGGAAGCAACCGTGCAGCAAACCAGGCATCCGCAGGGAGTGTAGTAATTCACATGCCAACCAATCCAACTTGATGTGATTTCAATGATCTGCATGACACACAAGCCGTCTTCCCCAGGACACATTTTTGCAAGGGCCGTAACTCATTTATGGAAAGAGGAATGTATTTTGCAGCCATAGGCTCCCTGTTTTGGCCCCAGCCTTCACTGTTTTTGTTACAGATGTCAGTTGGCTGGGCTTGGGTAAGCCTAATCCCAGGCTGCCCATATTATTATACTAACATCCTATATGACAATGAAGAGCAGCAGTAGTTCGATATCATGCTGCACTCACAAACTAGTCTTTTCCCTCCTGAACTTGTGGGAAAAGAAGGGGAAAATGATCTTTGCTGCATTTATATGTTGGGGACAACCCATTGCCTGTAATTTGGAATAGACATGGAACTACCTCATTTTTAACGGTGGTTTCAGGAAGAACTAGAAACGTTGGTTTAGTCTCTTGAGTTGATCAATAGTCCCCTTTTAAAACAAACAGTGCTAAATGCAGTGCAGCTTCTCTTTTCTTTCACTTCTTTAATTTGTCTGGATAACTTTACAGACTTCACACATGCGCACGCATGATGCAGCACACATCCACTGAAGGGGCGAAGGCATATTTTCTTTTTTTTTTCTTTTTTTCTTTTTTTTGGGTAGATATGAGGTATTTTTAAGAAACAGAAGTACAATTATAAGTTATGATTATAAACAAAATTAACAGAATTATAACATGCAGATAAATTAATGAACGGCAACAAATTTGACGTGCAAATAAAAGGACTGCATATGATTAATGGAAAAGTATGTGCATATAGTTGCCTATGCTTTTTGTTCTCAGAAATAAAAATTAAAAAATAGTAAGAAGAAGAATAATTTATTTGTCTGCTTTTAGTAATAATATATATAAAGAGAAAGAGAGAGGGAGAGAGAGAGAGGATCTCCTAAAACATAAGTGCAGGGATTATCGGAGTATGGAATCATGAGAAGAGAAATACCATCTAAAGGATGTTATGGTTAATGCTCCTTGATGACTTGTACTTGCTTGTCAAGAGTGTATTTATCAAAGGGAAAGAATCTGCTACACCCAATTTGTCTGTCTACCGTATCCCAACACATAAAAGGTAAGGTTTATAGGGTTTCAACTTTAAACTATAAAAACGGTTTTCAAATGAAAAAATGAGTAACCACAAAATTGGGGTTTATAGGTTTAAAACCAAAAATAAAAATAAAGTGTTCAAATGAACGTTTGCTCCCTATTTAGAAGAGGCACCAGATTCAAAAAACCATCATGTGTCAGCCTGTGGTGTAGGGGCAAGGGGGGGCAAACAAATGTGGGTGTAGCAGACCCTAAGGATTTGATAGAATTACCTTAGGTCGCACTTTTTTTGTGCTGATGTGTTGGCCCCTAGTATCAGTCCTACCTTGGGGCGACTTTAGGGCTGCGACCAAATCCTGCCTCGTAACAGATCCTTTCCCTCTATCAAAATGCATGGGCTGTTCAGTTAAAAGATACAATGGGGGGATATATAAATCCAAGGAGGCTTTGCATATGGGACACAGTTCTCTTTTTTTTTTTTTTTTTTTTTTAAATCACATTTGTGGAGGAAAAATAAAAATAAAAACTATTTTTTTTACGAAAAGCTGCATTTGAAAATTAAAGATTACCTTGAAAATGCCTTTGTGAAAAAAAAAAAAACTAAGGAAAATATGAGGGATTAAACTAGAAAGTTAAAGAAATTTTGATGAAAACGTGAAGAGAAATAAAAGGATGCCTAACTTTGTTGATGATTTTGATATGATTGTAGCTATCAAGTATTTTTGTGATGTCTATGAACGTTTAGAAATATGTTAGCCTGAAGAAGATTCGATTGTTTGTAGGCCTCTGGCTACTTTTGCAATGCCTTTGAATGTTTAGAAACATGCGAAGAAAATGAAGAAATTTAGACTATTTCCATCCTCGGACCTTAGAATCCCTACACAGTTGAGCTCAAAAGGAACTTTGGACCTTCTCTCTTAGAGCTTTCTAAAATTGATATATTGGTAACACGCTGTTGCTAGACCCAACTCAACTCAAACTTTCTGATCGACTCGTGGATGCTCCTAACTAGTGATGGCAAAGGTTACTTGTATGATTGTTTTTTAGTGAATTATAAACTAATAGGTGGCTTGGATTGATTTAATCTTAACCTATGGTAAAGAGAAAGGCTTGCTTGTTGGTTTAACATGTTTTTCATTTCTTCTTCTTCTACTTCTTTTTTTTTCTTTTCTGTTTTTTTTTTTTATTTTTTTGGTGGGGATGGTTAAACATGCTTTGTAACTGTGAAGGCGAGGGTCTAATGATAATGGGACAACCAGAGGGACTGCCACATGGGATTACCATTAGGAGTTGCCATTAACCTTCTATGATGGATTTGTAAATTGAACTTGAAAACAAAACAACTATGGCCTGTTTGGCAGCCACCTGTAATGTAATAATTTCATTCGAGTTTCTCAAGAAATTTGTAGCCATGAGATGATGGTTTTGTAATGAACTCACTCAACTTT
Organism: Platanus orientalis; assembly: GCA_025762735.1. Lineage (NCBI taxonomy): Eukaryota > Viridiplantae > Streptophyta > Magnoliopsida > Proteales > Platanaceae > Platanus > Platanus orientalis. The sequence continues at coordinate 4,868 of JAOXJP010125333.1, read as the reverse complement.
ATATTGATTTGTTAACTACAATTAGAAATGAAGTCATCTTAGGTTTTTTTATAAAATGAAATGACTTATGTTATCAAGCACAAATGGCTGCAAATCTGAATGAGTTCATTAGAAACCATCCTGCCGTGGCTACAAAAGCCTTGGAAAACTCAAATGAAATGATTTCATTACAGGTGGCTCCCAAACGCAGCCATATATCTTTTCCTTAATTTTTTTTAAAGCTAATAGCTTCAAGAGTCCTCTGTAGGCGAAGATTCCCTCACAAGAGAGGGGGAAATGTTAAGCACCCCATCTCATCGGTCTCTCAACAGTTACCTATTGAGTGGCCCTCTATCATTGCCACATATACCCTAAAAGTATATTGATGCAGTATGTGATGCTCAAACCTTAATCTAAAAACAAATATCGATAGGAGATAGTTGCTTAAGAAAGAATCCCGTCTCAATCACTGAACCTTACTTGAGCCTCTTTCCATGCTGACAACATTTCAAAGTTTCTCGTGTATTAGATAGGGAGGTGAAAACATTCATTAATTAGGACTTCATACCAATCTTTCAATTAAATACCATTCTTTAGATGTTTTACCATCAAAAAACCAAAGTACCAATCTTTCAATGAAATTAAATGGTAGAATATCGTTACTTGCAAAGATTTAGGGTGTCAAAGATACCAAATCTACCTTGGTATAGCTTAACCAAACCTTATCCATGATGATGACATTTCAATGTGTACTCTCGCTTATTTTAGTAAAACAAAATCAGTATCCATAACTTGCAATTGCACATATGCATGAGCTATAACTTAACTAGATGATAGTATTGTTCATCATAAGCACTGAATTAAATACGAGGCTCAAATTCATGTCAATATAACCTAACCAACCTAACCCAAGCTGTCTAGGACCTTTCTACATTACTTTGAAAATGAATGATGAGCATCTTTACACATTTAAAATGTACACACTATAAACAATAACTGTAAGCATAGGAATTGAACATGGCATGCTTATTTATCTAGAAGAACCACTCATTATAAGTTGATGATGAATCTATGATTGAGATATCGAATCTTGTTTCATAGTAACCTTAAAAAAATCATATTCATGCTTATGAAATTTCAATGATTCTTCAAGTTACTTTGAAAGATTCTTAAAAATGTTATAATTGCGATTAAACAGGTATAATGAACTACAATTATCATGATATATTCAAAATATACATATTTCACCTTTAGGCAATGTGAGCCCAATTGTCTTTTTCCTCTAACAATGTGGCACTGATCCCATCCATGTTGATGACATTTCAAGATCGGATTCAGGTAATTTTGAGGAGAGTATGGATCCCTACCCATTCTTAAGGTTATACATGCAAACAAGTCACTAGCCTACATACAAACCTAATGGATTACATGTAGAATTTAGGTCTAGTGAGTGTATTAGGGCAAGTCCTACTCATTTTTCAAACTTGTAAATATATACTACAAAGAAAATTTTAGACATCAAAAGAATGTAATTATGTCACAAGTTAATATACAACAGGTTTAGAAGTTAGGAAAATATGTAAGACTACCATCAAGTACAGGAAAAAATAAAGCTAAAATATTTTCATATATCGGAAAAAAACATCAAGAAAAATTCAATGTTGGAAATAGATGTTATTGAATTTAGCTTGAAAAGAAATATTATTGAAAACACTCATAACAACTTTAGTAATATCATGCTTCCTGGTACTTAAAAAAATCTGACACAGTAGATATGAAACAAAGCAAGCCTAGAGATGGATGAATACAAAACATATTTGACTAAATGAAAAAAAAAACTAAGAAAAATAAAAGAGATGAATGAATGAGATTCCGGGATTTACATGCTTATAATGAGGCACTACTAACTAGGCAAGCCTAGAGAATATTACAAAACTCAAATTTGTTATGGTTAAAATTCTTAAAATCAATTTAATTAATATCCTAATAAAGATTTTTATGCAACTAAAATTGTCAAAATAATAGCTCATGGCTTTGGAAAAATCCTAAGAGAAGGGAGGAAGATGATAGAGGAAAAGAAAAGGGATTTTTAGAATGATCCATGGATACCTAAAATAATAGCTTAAAAATTACTTTTGCAAATCTTGGTGGATGAAATTTAGTAAAGGTTAAAAATATAATAAATCAACAAAATGGAGAATTCAAGCCATACAAAACTTAATCACCAATGAAGAAATGAATAAATATGAAATTCTATTTAAGTTAAAATCATCATGAATATAAAATAATATGGAATAATAATTTTAAAAAAAGAAGATAATATATAGTAATCAAGATATTATTTAGAAGTTTCAAGTTAAAACTATGCTAATGACAATGATCGAATATGATAATAACAATATTAATTATAATGTGAATAATAACATAAACTATATTAATAATTCTGTTAACAATAATGATAACTATAGTAGTATACAGTTCTTGTAGAATACATTATGGAATATAAAGATATCATCTAAAATTATATGTTTTATATGGAATGCATGTAATGAAGCACTACCTATTCAATTAAATCTTAGTAAGAGATTAACATTGAGTCAATATGCCAATTAATAAAGATCATAATGAATCTATTTTGCATGGTTTGGTTATTTGTCCCTTTATTAAAAAAGTATGGTATGCATCCCAATTATCATTAAGAATATATCCAAATGTTCTTGATAGTTTTCATGAACATTTGAAAAAATGGATAAAGATAGGATTTGGATCAATGAAAACATTACCATTATATGTTGGAATATCTAGAAGCAAAGGAATACCATGGTCTTTGAAAAAGAATCATTTTTAATATACAACTTTGGCTAATACGTGCAGATTGATAAGGGAAATAGAGATTCTTAATCCTCAATTAAATGAGGAGGCAAATAGCAAGAATGATGGTTAGAGACCTCCATGAGATGACTTTTTGAGGTGACTTTTGATGGAGCTCTATCAACGATGGAACAACTATGAACTATCTTACGCAACAAAAAAAAGGAGATGACTATTGAAAGAATGAGAAAAAGGAATCTGCACTCTTCTTTACTAGTGGAATGTGAATCTATTTTATTTGAACTAAGGATAGCTGTGGTGTTAAGAGTTAAGAGGTGAATGGAGATTCCAAGGTGGTGATAACAACTATGAAAGAAGTCTTGGAGAAGTGTCCTAAAGAAATAAGAGTTTGCATAAAAGACTGCAACAATTTATTTTCACATATTGTCATCTTAGATTTTAAGCATGTTAGGAGAAATAAAATAAAGTGGCTTGTGCAATAGCCCAACTTGGGGCTGGGATTAGGTACGGAAATTTGCTTTTCCTGATGTATTAGGATGACATCAGGGGGCTGAGTATTAGTACCTAAAAGCGACTTTCACTTTTTGGGGGGTGCTTATCACCCTTCAGCACTGATGTATCCACCCCCTAATGCCATCCTAATACATCAGGAAAAGCAGATTTCTGTGTATAATCTTTTCTGCCAAACTTGGGATAAACTGTCCTAATCCAATATCTTGGAAAGCGAATCCACCAAATTGGTTGCACTCAATTATTCAAGACATTAGAGGTTGTAATCGAATTTGATTTGCAATAAATAATTCAGTTATCAAAAAGAAAGAAAGAAAGGCATCTTTTTCATAATTCATAGAGCATTGCTATGAACACTAACCCATGTGTACAAACATACATACATTCATTGTTAGTACAAACTAAAAAAGTCTGAGTTCTAAATGCAACCGGGTCTCTATGAGAGAGAGAGACTTACTCGCAGGAGCATGACTTAGAAAATTGAAATCAAGCTCCCAGCTTTTTTATAGGAAGAATCCAAGAAGGAACTACTTGGTGAGGATTCAATGTTTGAGATAGAGCAGCACCCAATATAGGAGGTCCGGGGCACTGAGGGTAAAACCTATAAACTGGTGGTTTCTAAACATACTACACTCATGCATGCCACATGTACATTTAAAAAAAATATGGGGTCGATCTAGGGTCTACCATCTAGCCTAGACAATAACCTTTGGTTTAGAGTCTTTTTTTTAATTTGTTTACTAAAACATATAATCACTATAATTTAGATCCAAGGCACCAAAGAGAATATTTTAAGTACCTATATATATATATAGACACACACACACGCACATATTGACGAAGATAGATTCATTGGAAAAAAAAAACAGAAGGGGAAAATCAGGAAACTGGTTCACATAACTAGTAAACACAAATAGCTTTAAAAAGCAAGAAAAGCACTGAAAGAAAAAGGTCAAACGATAATAGGGCACTCGAAAGTTAATACTTTGCTGTGACTTGTGAACAAAGGGATTTCCCTGTACCACAGTCTTTCCTAATAGAGTACCAGCCGTGAATGGTGTTGAAATGGTGTCTCAGAGATCATCATAGCTAGTAATTTTATTCTCAAATATTTGTCTATTCATCTCCTTCCACACATTCCAACAAAGAACCCAATAGAAATAATCCCAAATCACTTCAGGAATACCCTCCACGTATGCTATAAATTAACTAGAGAGAAGATCATTAAATATAAGCAGGAAAAAATCACCAAGCCCTATATAATCAAGAAATTGGCTTTATAAATGGCAAGGGCAACATGTATAAACAAGTGATCCCCCGGTTACTCCTATAAGTGACATAACACTTCTGCTTGCTAAATTTTACCCTTTCCATTTCAAATGATTTATAATGAAAATTTTACCTTGAATGGAACATCAAATGAAAAAATAAATAAATAAAACACTTCAGAAAATATTCCTTTGCACCAAGCGTTCTTACGGTGAAATGGGGAGTTAGGATAAAAACACTTTTTTTTTTTTTTTGGGGGGGGGGGGGGCCCTTATAAA
>JAOXJP010125322.1:0-13745 GCA_025762735.1 Platanus orientalis | reverse complement strand
AATACCACTAAAATTAAAGGGAAAATTCTATAAGACAGCTATAAGACCAGTCATGCTTTATGGAGCAGAATGTTGGGAAGTCAACAAACAACAAGTACATAAAATGGGTGTGGCTGAAATGAGGATGTTGAGATGGATGAGTGGCAATACTAGAAAGGATAAAATTATAAATGAATTCATTTGTGGTAGTTTAGGGGTAACGCCAATAGGCGATAAAATGAGGGAAAGTTGATTGAGATGGTTTGAGCATGTACAACGAAGACCAATGATTGCACCAGTGAGGCGAAATGAGACAATACAAGTTGAAGGGGCTAGAATGACTAGAGGAAGGCCAAAATTGACCTGGGTGGAGGTAGTAAAGAGGGACATGGCAGTTGTAATTTAACAGCAGATAAGGCCCTAAACAAAGCAGAATGGAGGAACAGGATTCGTGTAGCCGACTCCAAATAGTTAGGATAAGGCTGTTTGTTGTTGTTGTTGTTTTCCGTAGAATTTCTCAATGTAGATTGATATTATTAAGTTGTTTAAGATTGTACAGTGGTCAATAACAAGGAGTGCCTAGTAGTCAATAACAAGAAGTGACCAGCTTTTCTTCTAAAATTTTACTTTTTTTGAATGGTGCAGGAAAAAAAATGTTGTTTTAAAGAAAAGGCAATTATATACAATAAAGAATTTTACCAAACAATTTAAAAAACAAACTAGGATAACGTGTTTTTTTTGCTGAAGGAGTAAATTGAGTTTTGGCAAGATAGCCTTTACACTCCTGAGCCAAGCTCAAACCTCATGCTTGTAACAAACCTAAGCCTATTTTTTTTATGACGAGCCTGCTATGAGCTGAGTGAAGCTTGGCTCATTGACACCCCTAAATGAAACTGGGGAAAGAAAATAAAGTAAATTGGAATATAGGAACTGAAAGCAAAATGATAAAAACAGTAGTTTCCAATTGTTGTTTGTTGGTCCAAAAAAAAGTATAGAGAAGAAAATAAATAAAAATTTTGGATCACATGTTTTTCCATTGAAAATTTACTATTTTCTGATGAATTGAGACAAAAAAATAAATAAATAAAGTCCACATTTTTTCATTTTTCATAAAACTAAAGAGAAAACACACAAAAAGATGATGACACTTTCCTTGGCTAACAAATGGTCTTTCCACATCTACTTCTCTAGTGCTACCTGGTGGGATTCAGTTAGCATCTTAGTTATCTGTTTGTCCCATTATGTAGCGGTTTCAAATAGCTTCTAAGTTGTGTATTTAACACATCTTCTTATATTGAATTAAAGTTGGCCACAGGCCATCTACTTGGATAATTCAAAAAGTAACATTAACCACGTGCCATCTATTTAAGAAAATAAGCCACATAACATCTATCAAAATTCAGAGAAGATCAGCGGCATAGTTTTTGTTTTTTATTTTATTTTTTATTAAAAATTGATCCTTTAGACTTTGGAGATTTTGAGAAAGTGATTCTTCTTGTAGGATCACACAAATCTAATGGAAAAAATAGGTTTAATTCAAGCTTGGTTGAATCCCAGTATTAATGTTAATGCGGACAACAAGAAAAGACTATTATATGTGCCACCACACAAGATATCAAAGTTTAAGTCTTACATCCTGATTGAGTTATTTTAATTATTTAAGGGATGGGTTATTTTTGTAATATGGCTAATAGTGTCAATGGTAGTTTAGGACTTTTAATTTTAATGTTATTTAGGATTTAAGGCTAATCTTGATTTTAATATTTAACTCACTTTTTCAAATGTCAAAACTTGTATTTTGGCATGATTTTGGTATCATTAGATAGGTTATTCAATTACATTTTTAACGAGACCAAGATTTCACAAATCCAAGATGATTTGAAAAGTTATGACCAAATTGCTAGAGGGGTATTAATAAGTGACGAAACTGACATAAAGTCAACATAATAGGACCCAAAATGTGGTTGGTTGACAACTTGGGTATCTTAATGTTTTGGTAATTATAGGAAAACTTGTGTAATAAGTTTTGTATTTTTTAGTAAGTGTAAATTTAAAAAGTGAGATTTTAATAGGTCATAGTATGCAAGTTTAGGTGTTGTCAACTTTCTAATATTATATTTTTTAATTTTTGAAACTTGTAAACTTATTTAAAGGCACCAAAGTCATTCAGTAAATACAATGAAAAATAAAACAAGTTTTTTTGAATATTTTAATGTTCACAAAGTAGGTCATGGACCTAATATCTCCTTCCCTATAGAATGATGTCTCTTCTAAGAGCATTCACATATGAGTATGTAAAATAGTTTTTTTGCTAAAGTAACGAGTGAAAAGGGGTCAATTCACTAAAAATTCCTTACATTTAGTTATGCACTTTGGTTAAAAATATACACAATGCTACAATCACTAGCTAAAAGTAACGAGTGACTGTAACATTAGGTATAATTTTAAAACTATTTTTTATTATCTTTTGTTTAACACTCTGCAAAACCTGTTAATATCTCTAAAAATTGTAAGTTAACAAATAATATTTAAACAAATTGCTTTTAAAAGTTATCTAAAATAGAGAACCAGATGTATGGTCTTATGTACAAAAATTATCTAAAATAAAAAAGTAACATTTCTAAAAAGCAAAATAGATAAAATATGCCTAACCAAATGTGAATGCTCCAAGGCTCCCCTCATTCTCTCTCCATTATGGGTTGTAGCACCCAAGTGCACTCATGAGTATTCACCTCACCATCCTCCTTTTTTTTCATCATCTTCTATATTTTCTAACAATCTCTTTCTAATGTTAATCCTTTTTCTTTTCTCTTTAACTTCAATTATGCTTACTGGTTGTGTGTCCTTGTTCAAGTTTCAAGTGTGATTGATGTTAATATAATTTTATTAACCAAATATTGTTTGTTTAACCTGAAATTTTAATTGTAAACCCCTAGTGCATATTAGAAAATATATGGGAAGTTCCATAATTGTATGACGCATGATCTAAAGTATTTTGGTAATTTCATGGGCTTTGCTAAAAAAATTCATAATTGCCCTTTAGGCTTTTTTTTTTCTCGTTTCTTCTTATTTTCTATCTATTTCATTTTAACATCTATTCTATTATTCTATTTATTAATTTTATCTATTTTGTGGTTTCTTGATTGCTTTAAGATTTAATTATTGAACTTTTGTTTTCACACTTTAAATCTAATTATTGTTTGATGTTTTGGAATTATCTTACATCAAATTTTTAGTATATTTCCCTTTGTACTGTATCAAATTTGGTATCAGAGCTCTGTATTGTATCAAATGGGTCAACTCCCTTACAATTTGTGGAGTCCTCAACTATTGTCAGGCTACATTTTTTTCATATCCTGGACTTAAACTTAAAGGTTAATTTGCATAATTAAAAAACAAAAGTAAGGGAGAGATGCAACTTTGGACTTCTTGTCTAAACTGTGTTGTTTCGATGTTCATTTTTCTTTTAATCAAACGAAGACTAAACTTTACACAAAAGAAAGTAGTTAAAGGAATTCCCTACGTACATGGAATATGTTTTTTTTGGTCCTATTGTTCGTAGGTTAGTTGATACTTGTCACCTTTATGTGTTAGATCAATCAAACAATTGAAGGCATTGCTCAATTCCATTGCTGTGAGTGAGCCTCCAAGAACATTCCAGCTTCTTAAATGACTAAGAAATTACATTGTAGCCTTTGTTTTCCCACTAACCAATATCTCCATATGACTGCGTCATGTCCAATAATAAAAAATATATATTTACTGTTCCTTTTCATTCATATTTTCATTCACAGGCAAGGCAAACCCTACAATTTCTTAGGACTAACCAAGTCCTGAATATCAAAGAGGATTGGGAGTGTTCCCCTTAACTAATGCTAACCACCTGTCAGGGGCGGGCACATCAGTGCTGAAAAGTGATCCCCCCCGGAAAAAAAAAAAAAGTATGAATCAATTTTTGGTAGCTGATGTGTCCGCCCCTGACAGGGGCAGTGGTTAGTTACTTAAGGGGAGCATTCCCAAACCTACCTCCCTGACGATAGGCAGATCAGAATCAAGAGATAGCAATGTCCTTAGCATTTCTTACAACAGTACCCAACCCAATACAAGTGAGATAGTGTACGTTATGCTACACTCCTCGAACTCCTTAATATTATTTAATTATTTATTACAAGGGAACCTACTAGACATAACATAATCTAATATTAATTAGAGCCCCTCAAATTTGCTGATTAGTAAGTTAGCCCTTTTAGTTGATTGAAATGGAAGTTATTCTCTAGTTTTTGAAATACGTTTCAGATAAGTGCTTCCAACTATGACACGAGTTTTTAATTCATTGCTATTCACACGTAGCAACAAATTTTATTTATTTATTTAATTATAATTTGAAAACGAGAAAGCAAGGACCGATCAATTTGTTTGGTATAGCCTAATCTCTAACAGCGCATTGGATTAAAGTGTTTGACATGGATTTTTGTTTTGCATGTAAATAAACTCTCGTGATCCATTGGATAATCATCTCAATATAAAGGAACAGAATGAGCATTGATTAGGGGTGGCAGTCCGTGTTGGCGGATCAGGTTTGTGCCGTGTCCAGATGAGGGTATACGACTATATGCCTCAGCCCTAACCTGACCCATTTATTAATCGTGTCTAAGTGGGTTGACCTGTTTTGACTCAAAACACGTTTACAGTCAACCTTAACCCCGCTAATTTCATGTCGGGTTCGTGCGGGTTCACGGGTTATGTAATAATTCATGTTGACGGGTCATATTCATGTCATGTCAAGTTAAGGATATATGACTGCATGGCTTAACCCTAACCCAGCCTATTTATTAATTGTGTCAAAACAGGTTGATCCATTTGGACCCGAAACATGTTTACAGTCAACCATAACCCGGTTCTTTCGTGTTGGGTTCATGTCAGTTCACGGGTGGTGTCAAACATTGCCACCCCTAGCATTAATGGCACATGCAAAGTTCATGATAATAACGATAGCTATGTCACGTGTTAACCATTTAAGGAATTAATTTGTGAGAGTGAAAAAATTAGTCTTGCATGGCGTGGTAAAATTATTTGTACGTGTAGAATTCCCAACAAGTCGGTTGCTGCGAGTAAAATGCTCCTAATGATAACACGCATGGCAAACCATTCACACGAGTGGAAATAACCACTTAGAGCATGTCACGTGGCATGTAACTTGTGCAGGTCATAGGTGGCAGGAGAAGATCCGGTCTATTGAACAAAATACCCCCACAACATCCATTCAGCAATAGGCACATGGTAGCAGTGTTATTTGAAGCCTATGGGACACACGTCACAGGTTTCATCGATCTGAACATCTCGATCGATCGATCGAAATTTCTAGTTTGATCAATCGAACATAATGTTGTTTAACTCTACAACTCTATGGAGCATTTCGATCAATCGAATCTCTTTTTGATCGATCAATTCAATATTTTGAATCTTAAATACAACAGAATATCCTTCTGCCACTAGTCTGTCAATCTCCATAAAATGGGCCATTATAAACTCTCTTAGGGACTCAGACCCCCGTAGGACCCGAACAAACATGAAAATTGTGCCTGAACTCTTCCTGGAAGCTCTACAACTATCTGATGGGCTTGGATTTCCCAAAGAGCACCCTTTGCTCCACCTATATATACAAATCCACTCTCCTCCACCATGAACTTCATTCTACCTTTATCCTCACAACTTTTCCCGACATCCTATGACCCACCATCCTACTTTCACCTCTCATTACAACTCCCTCTAAAGAAAGCTCTTTCAGATTTGATAGCATGTTTCCCAAATCCTATCAGTATGTCCTTAAAAAACCTTCTCCAAGCAATGCCTCCATATCTCATCCTTTACCTGATACACACCCACAACTAAGTTCAAATCTTGAAACATAAAATATAAATCCTACAATCGGTCTCCATTTTCAACCTAGATATTTTACCTATTGAACATCCAAATCTCATATTTTCATTCTTTAAGAACCTTGTTCCCCAACCCCAGCTTTTCCTATTGAGTAGGAAAACTCAGATTCAGGTTTGGACTCATACCCAGGGTTTGATTCAATTTCTATCACTTCTTAGAGAACTGTTGATGCCCCTATGATGGAAGACTTGAAATCCAAAATCCTCCTGAACCTATGGTTGAACCTCTTGGCATTCGCACTGGAATACCTAGACATGAAGGAATGGAAAAAATAATTGACCTAATGGGTTTCTTTGAAACCATTAATCATAAGAAATTCTTCTCTCTTGATGATGTTCTACCATCAGAATGGCATGAACACACTTATGATATGTTTGCATGGTGTGATATAGAAATGTAAACCCCAAATGCCACTGTGCAAAACCCTCTTGGAAAATGAAACAGTCAAATTCATGGCCATCCGTCACATTACTTGATCTCTAGGAAAAAAATTCCAACATTTTTTCAAACAAAGTGAAGAAAACAAGGAAGAAATTAGCCTTGGCTTGTGCCGGAACAAATCTTTCCATCAAACACAAAGAAAAAAAAATCATATTTTTACTCTGAGGCAAGAGAAAAGAGTCACTTTAGAAAACTTAGATAAGAAGGCTCCCCCAGCATTCAAAGAATAAGAAATGGAAAATTCTCACTAAAAGAGAAATCTTGCAAAAAAAAAAAAGCTATTATTTACACAAATGCTGAATTCTTGAATTTAGATCTATCTTATTGATCAACAATGAGAAGGCTCATGAATCATTATTTTCTATGAATGAAGAAGATTTAAACAACTTAGAGGGGCATACTAAAATCAAGGAAATTAACGACATCTCAAAAATATCGTTCTCTCAACCAACCAATCCTAATTACCCAAGTCCATATGCTCACATCCACATAAGCAAAACTCCTTCCTATTATCGCACTCTTTGACACACAAGTTACAACTACCATCCTGAACCCAAACCTTCTTCCTCCTAGTCATTGGAAACTATTTTCTCAAAACTTATGAGCTACCAATGAAGAAAATTTTCTGATTAACAGGATCAATAAGCCAATCTTAACCAATATTTTCCTAAATCTAGCAATCTGGCACCAAGTCCTTGGATCCCATCTTACTAGAATGGACTTCCTCATTGGCTTTGATTTACTAAATAAACTCAAAAATCTACAATGGTCTAGTAAAGTCTTAGATCATTGACAAAATTTCTTAGCTTGGTCCCAAATATCAAACCTCTAATTGGCCCAACTCTTAAATCCATCAAGGATAAACCAATCCACAAATGTTGTGTCAACTCTCATTCTGAGTCCCTTCTCAAACAGTCAAATCCCCTTTGGATTGACCCAAATTTTTGTGTGCTACATTCTTTCAAGCTTAATGAAGACATCAATCCCATAAAAGTAAGCCACCGAGGCATAAATTTTTATTGTCTTACTTTAGCACTTCAAGAATTGTCACAACTCCAATAGTAAGGTCTCATTGAAACATCATCATCCCCATGGGCTTGTGAAGCATTCTATGTGAACAATAAATTAGAACAGGCTCGCGAAAAATTGAGACTTGTTATCAACTACCAACTATTGAACCACTTGCTTACAGATGACACATTTTATCTTCCCCAACAAGCTACAGTGTTCCAACATTTGTCAAATACAAACATTTTCTATGAATTTAATCTCAAGGTAGGATTCTGACAACTTGGTATTCATCCCAATGATCGGCCTAAGATAACGTTTTGTATCCTAGATCACCATTATCACTAGATCTTAATGTCATTCGGTTGGAAAAATGCTCCATCATAATTCCAAAAGGCAATGGTATCCATCTTTAAACCAATTCTCTCAAGTGCATTGATTTACATTTATGATATCTTACTATTTTCTCCTATAATGGATGACCATGCTCAACTACTAAAGAAGTTTTATTAGCTACTCCAACAACATGGAATTATGCTCTCTGAAAAGTAAATGGTGATTGGTCAAACTACCATTGATTTCCTTAGGATAACTATATCATACGAGAAATTTGTTCTTCAACCTCATATTGCCACTACCCTCAAAATTTTTCTCGGTCTTTTGACTAGCCCCAAGATGATTCAACAATTCTTAGACTTAGTCAGTTATATAGTAGATTTCATACCACATGTCACAAAAGAAAGATCCCTTCTCGTCTAGTTCTTGAAGAAGGGGTCACCACCATGGAAAGATATCTATACTACAACAGTTAAATCTCTAAAGAAAAATATTGAATCTCTACCCTATCTCCAAATTCTTGGCTTAAGGATAAGAATTTTACAAATAGATGCCTCAAATGAACACTGGGGAGCAGTCTTGATAGAAGAAAGTAATGGAAAGAGTGATTTGTGGATATAAAAATGGTTTGTTCAAACCAGTTCAATTTTATTACCACTCCACCTACAATGAGATTCTAGAAATGAAGTATGGAATTACAAATTTTCAATTTCAACTAGTGGGGACAGCATTTCAAATCGAAATGGATATGTCATCTTTTCCAAAAATGTTACAATTCAAATAGAAGATGCTTCCTCATCCCCAATTGCTTTGTTGGGTAATCTAGTTGTCCCAATGGAATTTGTAAATTAAGTATCTCAAAGGAAAAGACAATTGCCTTGCAAACCTGTTATCTCAAAAACTAGCATCCTTCCCAATCATTGCCTAAGTTCCATTGCTCATCTACTCAATTGACCCAATCTCCAATCTACCTAATGAGATCCAAAGTTTCATAGTGACTTTCCTTCAAGACAAAAGGAGTACACAAAATTTTCAAAAATTCTTAGAAATTTCTTTCCATCATGTTGCATTTTCATCCTACTATCACATCCAGACTTCCCTACCTTCCATTGTTCAACATCAAAACATATCACAACTTCCCAAAATAAGCCATTTGTTTCTTATGGTACATATATGAAGCCTACACAATAGCATTCATCTTCAACATTCCCAAATTAGATGCATATCATCTCTCACAATGTGCCCTCAACCTAAATAGACAAAGTAAACATTTTTTTATGTGGCTAACTCAAAGCCTACACAATAGCATTCATCTTCAACATTCCCACATTAGATGCATATCATCACTCACAATGTACCCTCAACCTAAATAGACAAAGTAAACATTTTCTTATGTGGCTAACTTGGTTTTATCCCTTACCAACTTGCCAACAAATGCTTTACACCCATTACTCCAAAATATGCCCTCATAACTTTTCATAATCTCCCTGACTTTATCCAAGACATACCCACAAGTGATGACCTGGAAGCCCACAATTACTATATTCACTTTCCTACTCAATGGCCGAGCCAAGAATCTATCTTGTTGGGGGGGGGGGTGGCGAACTAAAAATATGATGATTAATTTTTTTTTCTTTTTACATTAATTCTATTTATATATTATAAACACAACTGAAGATGTCATGAAGTATCTTATAGCCCAATAAATGAAAAACAAAAATTGTCTATCAAACTAAACAAATAGACACTTACCAAAAGTTTGGAGAGGTTAGCAACCATTTACCAAATAGCTACGATAGCCGTCAAAACCACTACACGTAAAACAGCCGTCTTTGTTCTTCTGTTACATAACAGACACGATAGCCACTACATCCATAATTATAACAATAACGGTAATGGTGTAGCCACACATTCAACATTTCAAATCATCTCTAGTTTGAGTAAAGAAATATCACGCCAGTATCAATTCAGCACATGACATGTTGCCTAAAAAGGGTATTTCAATAAATATATATTAGTTAATTATTTTGTATTACTCTAACACCCTTTGTAAGGAATTATGATTAGCACTGACTTGATACCTCTTCGATAAACTGGAGATCTTTGGAACCTGCATTATCATGGATCATCTCCAGCAAAACCATGTCCAATGCCCATCAAGTGTTTACCAAAGGCTAATGTGTGACAAAAAAAAATGATGATTTTTACCTGTGGTTGAGGACTTGGACCACTTCTTTTTTTGCCACATGTCAACCTTTAATGGATGCTGGACATGGTTTCACTAGAGACAATCCACGGCTTATCAAAGACCATGCCCCTTCTAGTTGATTAACCTCGTGCTTATCCAAATTGTCAAGCCACCTTCTTAACAAATAGACACTTAACAAAAGAAAATTTTAAAGGGAAAGGATTATTGCACACAAAACCGTAAGTTCCTTTGTGTCCCCATACACAAAAGGTGAGGTGTATAGGGTTAAAACTGTAAAAATAATTTTTAAATGAAAAAATAAGTTCCCATAAAAATGGGGTTTACAATGTTAAACCCATTAAAAAGTGTTTAAATGAACATTTTCACCCTATTTAAAAGAGAAACCAAATTCAAAAAACCATTACATGTCAGCCTGTGGTGTAGAAACATGAAGGAACTTTCTATTTTGGGTGCAATGGATCCTCTCCCATTTTTAAAAGTTTGGGAAGGTCCATGGCCTCTTCCTGCCCCACCACTGCTCCTACTGCTAAACTCCAAACATGGTTCCCCTATAATTTGATTGTTCACAGAAAAATATACACCAATGAATGTAAGCAATTCCAACAAACGTTTGCAGATACAGAACACCACCATCCCAAAGACTATGACTGTTTGGTTGACTTCATTGAAAGAAATGGTCACGCTAGTGATAATTCACCAGATTCCTTGTGTAATACCCCCAACTTAGTGGGGGTATTTTTGGAAAAAAAATATAAAACAAAACACCCGAAAGGCTTTTTTCTCAGTCGACCATAACATGGGTGAGAGAGAGGAAAGGGGAGTGAAGAAAAAAAACCCTAGGCTGAAGGGGGAAAATGAAGGGAAGAGAAGAAGATTGAAGCTTGTGGAGCTCTTGTGAAGACTTTCGTGCACAAACTCTATAAGTGGTCATCTATTCTTCATGTTTATGGTTAGGTTTTCAAATTATAGATATTATTTTTACTCTACAAGGTTTAAATTGTTTTTATCTTAGTTAATATTAAAGATAATGCATTTTATTACATCTCTAAAAATATTTTCATGTCTATATAAGTAGATTTAGTGATTTGTTTGCATCCTTACATTCGATAGGGTTTGTTTGACATATGATTTGAATGAATGCATGGAATATGTTAGTGTTTGCCTAAATTTACAAATAAAATTAGTATTTTATTTTTTATAAAAAGGCTTTAAACTCTATTGTATGGTGTTCTTTTGTTTGAATGAATAGAGGGGGTTTTAGGAGGTAGAAGATGGTACACTAAGTTAGGTTTAGAAATAGGGAGCTTAGGCGTTTTTATGCTCGAATAGGAAATGTCATGCTAGTTGCAACTCTAAAGGCAACAACATGTTTTTTCTAGAGAGGCCATGGGATCAGCCCACAGGGAGAAGCTAGAGGAGTCAGCCTGTAGGGAGAGGTCAAGGGGGTCAGCTTGAGAAATAACATGGAGTGGGGAGATGGGTAACCACGCCCAAATGTTGTAGATAGAGGAATTGAGTCTTTACGCTTAGGAAATTAGTTATAACGTTTAGTAATGGATTAAATACTTGTCATTTATTTTTCTTTGCATAACACATGTTTATTCATTTATATGCTTTTATCTTCGAAATGCACAAATTACTTTTATATTGAATGGCTTATGTTGGTTGGAATGATTTCAAGATGTATAGACATTATTAAGAGAAAGAGACATTAAAATTTTGCATTATGTTATTGATGGTAGTTGACACTTTTGTAATGCATAATAAATACATAGCATTGCATGGTATAATTTATGTATGCTTTTGATTGAGCATAAGGAGAAAGGGGCGCTTTGTTGCTACTAAACCCACAAACCAAAGAGAAAAACGAAGTAAACAAGAAACACAAAGCACACAGAACACAACGATATATGTGGTTCAGCTTATAACCTACATCCATGGGCGAAGACGGCTAGAAATTTCACTATGAACAAAGGAGATTACAAAGAAAACAAGCTCTCAAACCCTAAGCCTAAAATACACCCTTCTGCTCCTTTCTCTCTTTGTCAAAGTCGAGATCCCTCTTCGGAAAACCCTAATGCATCTTATATATGCGGTTACACAAAAGAGAACCAAACCAGGTCATGGGTCAAGTTACAAAACTGGGTCAGGTTGGGCGGCGGACACGAGGCTTGATCACCAGTACTTCTCTAAGACATCAGTAACATTTGGAACACAAGGTAGAATTCGAGCCACACTTAACAAATATCTACCTTGGTTTGAATTCCATCAATCTCCACAAAACAGAAACTCCTCTAGCTGTCCTCACACAAGCCCCCTAAGGGCACTCAAGTACTACCAAATCTAATCAAGTCCAAGCAGTGTTTGAACTTGACTCCAGAAATGGGTTTGGTCATTATATCTGCTAGATTCTCTGTTATAACAATTTTCTTCACTAAGATAACACCCTCAGAAATCACATCTTGAATAAAGTGAAGTCTGACATCAATATGTTTGGTCCTCTCATGGTACATCTGATTTTTAGTCAGATGTATGACATTTTGGCTATCACAATGCACAATAATGTGCTCTTGCTGAAACCCCAGATCACCAACAAAACCTCTCAGCTAAATAGCTTCCTTTACTGCCTCTGTAGCTACCATATACTCTGCCTCAGTAGTAGACAAGGCAATTGTGGACTGTAAAATTGCATTCCAACTGATGGCACCATCACAAAGAGTGAAGACATACTTTGTCAGAGACCTCATATCTAGATCTCCAGCATAATCAGAATCAATATATCCAACAACACTACTAGAAGTGTCACTGCCTCGGTTATATACCAACCTAATATCTGATGTACCTCTCAAATACTGAAGAATCCATTTCAAAGCCTACCAATGTGTTTTTCAAAGTTTATCCATGTACCTACTAACCGCTTGTGAAATGTTTGGCTTAGTGCACACCATAACATATATAATGCTCACAATAGCACTAGCATAAGGGGCACATGACATGTACTTCACCTCCTCCTCAGTCTGTGGTGATAAAACAGTTAAGAGATTTAAATGAGTTACAAATGGAGTACTCATTGGTTTTGACTCTTGCATACCAAAGTGTTCTAGCACCTTCTCAAGTACAATCTACCTACTTTTCAGTCCCTATGAATTTTCATACTCAATATCTTCTTTGCGATACCAAAATATTTTATCTTAAACTCACCCTAAGTTGAGCCTTCAATTTGTTGATTTCATACATGTTTTTAGCAGCCATCAACATATCATCAACATACAACAACAAATAAACAAAAGAACCATCTGAAAGCTTCTTGTGATAGACACAACTATCAAAATTTCTTCTACAGTAACCATTTCCAACCATAAAGGTATTAAATCACTTATACCACTACAAAGGAGATTGTTTCAAACCATACAAAGATTTCTTCAATAAGCAAACATGGTCCTCCTTTTCCTGAATCATAAATCCCTCAGGCGGATGCATATGAATCTATTCATCTAGTTCACTGTGCAAAAAAACAATCTTGACATCAAGTTGCTCAAGTTCTAAGTCAAACAGAGCAACCATGGAAAATAGCACCTGAATTAAGCTATGCTTCACAACCGATGAAAACACTTCATTGAAGTCAATACCCTTTTTCTGAGTATGGCCCAATACCACAAACCATGCTTTGAACCTTACATCTTTTACCCCTAAAGTTTCCTCCTTATTAAAGACTCATTTACAACCCATAATCTGTTGGCCCTTTGGCGGTCTCATGATAATTGCTTAAAATTGCATAATTATCATAATCAAAATGAACATTATCACATTTATTTTATGTGTATTTATATTA
>JAOXJP010125311.1:0-13745 GCA_025762735.1 Platanus orientalis | reverse complement strand
GCCCCAGGGAGCCTTGATTATCCCAAAACTTGTCCTAAGGCATCTTCTAACATCTGAGAGTCATCCCTGTGCATCAGCACCTCTATAGGCCCTTATTTCCTCCCAACGCCTATATTTTCAATAAACAGGCATTGGACAGGAATTTAGGGGTTGAGGGGTCTCCTACATGTAGAAAAATCAAATTTAAAAGATAGTTTCTGGACTGTTCTTAAGCCAACGCCTGTTTTCCCCTGAATTAAAATTCAGGCAGTAGAAAAATAGGCGTTGAGAGCTAAAACAGGCATTAGGCCTGAGAAGAATTCAACAAACCTCTAACTCACATTAAAAATGTTTTAATACTTAAATTCATAGCTACCAAAGCATGATTATGAACATAAACTTGAAACTCATACCAATGGGAGAAGCCGTCGTAAAAAGGCGGGTATTTTGGCTGCCTACCACCTTCCTCAAGTGCAACTAAACAACTTACTCTAATCTCAGGAACTCAGACTAGCTCTAGGAGTTAACTTTTGAGTCTAGTTTCCTTCTTTTCCCCAAAAAGAATGACCGACTTCCAACTCAGTCAGTTAACCCCGAGTTGGTGGCGACTCCAAGCAAAAGCCCGAACTCTCTTTCATGGAGGGACCGGCCACACGAAGTGCGAGTGGAAGTGAGCACGCCAATGTCCACACTACCCTAAGATGCAAGTTTAATGTAGTTCAAATGCACTTATATCCTACTAACTAATGATATGCCCTAAAGCTTATGTGAACACATACTTTATTTAAAATGAAATTAAGAAAGTTTAATAATATTTAGACATTATATATTCAAAGGTTAAATAGCAAAAATCCCTAACGAAGTCGCCATTTTGTGGGCATCACAGAAAGACCGAGGGGGTCTTCCCGCCCACTTCTGTGGGATGCAAAGCCTATCTTGATGAATGCCATGGGCTTTGATTTGGAGTCACCACCAACTCTGAGGTTTGAAAATGGAGTTGGACATCTAGTGTGGGCCTTCTAGCTCGGGCTAGGCCCGTAGGCCTAAGATGACTCTTGGACTGGTCTGGGATTCCTGAGATTTAGGGTAAGCTGTTTAGTAGTATTTGGAGAAGGTGTTAGGCACCCCCAATTACCCACCTTTTAAGGGTGGCTTCTCTAACCTAACAATGTCTAAATATTACTAAACAAGATTTTTAGAAAAAAAAATGATTTTGACCACTTTTGTCAATATGCCTAAACCTGCACTCAATACGCTTGATCTTTGAGTACGCCAGATCTTTCACAGAAGTGAAAGTTTAGGCGTACTAGCCTAAATAGACCTCACTTTGCTATTTCATTAAAATTAGGGTTCTGGAAACATTTCCTGAGAAAATTTTTAAGGTTCTATAGGTCTTTATAGACCTCTGGACACTTGGGAACAGAAGGGTAAAAATTTCCAGAATGATATGCCTAATCTCCAACTATACCCCTGAATTCTATGTATGTCTGATCTTTCACAGAAGTGAAAGTTGAAGCGTACTGGCCCAAATAGACCCCACTCTTCTATCTTAGTAAAGCTAGGGATTTAAAATTATTGCTAAAGGGTTTTTTAAAGTACTACAACCTTTACATGCCACTAGACACGTAGGGATATCAAAATAAGGTCATTCAGGTTTGTATGCCTAATCTCAGACTGTATGCCTAATCTTTCATAAGAGTGAAAGTTCAGGCATATTGATTCTAGATCAGAAACTAGCAGCCTATTTTTTGGGTTTTTGGGCCACCAAGAAAAGTTCCCTGGGCCTGGAATTTTTCAAAGAGTTGGATTATTACCCCAGAAGACTCTCTGGTCAGGCTGATGTAGTTATATTGTTTAATTAGGTATAATAATGATGTAGTAATTATAGGTTTTCATGTAAAGTTAATATGGGGCCACTTTTTAGTCTTCTGATCTTCGATGGCGCAAAAAAATTGTATGTTCCAAGTTTCTCGAACATTTAGACAGCAGTCAAATTATATTTGTAATATGGTATCCACAAATCATTGCATGGTTGACATCCGGGAGATCTGGGAAACTTTTTATTGGACTTTGGAGGGGTGAATTAATAAAAAAATTTATCAAAGTCTTCATGGAATATGTATGGGTCAAATTGTTGGAGGTACTACAATAAATGGAGAGTCAATTCGACATGTGTACACAGAAAAAAAGTGGAATGCTAGTTTTTGGGCAAAAATCACATTTGTCCTAGTTAGTCAAGTTTCTATCTAAGTCCACTTTTTGATCTATTGACCTTTGATGGAGGCAAATAGATAGTGCTTTTGGGTTTCTTGGATGTTCTATATGTACTAGGGGTCAAAAGTGGGTTCTAGCACATGTAGGATGATTGATCTACAAAGGATGGTATCTTTGGGAACTTCTAGTTGGACTTTGGGGCACAAAAGTGTAAAATTAGGTCTCGGGATAAACATAAACATTGTAAAGCTCAGATTTAAGGAGGTTTCAGGTCACATAGCAAGTTCTTTAGATGATTGTGCACGAAGATGCACAAACGGACATGATTAAGGAAAAATGGGGCTTTCAAAATCAAGGGGCTAAGGCAGATGAGAGAGAGGCCTACATCTGGTATTTCTACATTTGTTTGCACATTGGACCACTATGGCCTATTACTTGAGACACATGTTTAAGGGTTAGTGTCTATCCTCCTTGGGTCAAGGTTGGATTGGATTAGTTCACTTAGGGTTTCTACTGATTTTAGGGCCTTTGTTATTCCTATTTTAGAGGGTTTGCTTGGTTCAAGGAAGAGCATTATTCTCCTAAACCAGGGATGCCTAGAGTCTGACCTATCACTTTCATTTAAATGCTTACAAGTTCTGCAACTAAGTTAAAATTTAGGTGCTTATAGTTGCCACCTCTTTGGTAAGTGTTGTTTAACCAACACATAATAAAGATGGGAAGTGGCCAAATTTTGATAGGTGAGAGGATGTCTATCATTAGTAAGTAATTCATGGATAAAGGGTAGGCTAAGTTTGTGAAACATGACACTATTTCAATTGGAAAATTGGATGATGCCAAAGGAAAGGTTAGAGGTTTTTGGAAAAAGTTGTCCCTTTGCAATAAGGTCTTTTGGCTTGGGAGGTGTCTCTTCTAACCATTTTTGAACTACTTTTGAAAAGCAGGAGAATTTTTAAAATAGGTTCTTAGCTAAGTTTTGCAAGTGTAGACTTTTACAAGACATATTTGAAATTAGGGTTGGGACCAATTGTCAAGGCATTCTCCCTTTAAAGATGGGTTTCATCCATGAATCTTATATAAATGAGTGGCACCTCTTACTATTACTCCTAGGAGTGTTTAGTGCTTGAACTAAGTTGATAGACACAAGACTATAATTGTTGGAAAAACATAGGAAAAGTCATATTTATGCTAAAGATCAGAAAATCATATGAACTAAGTAACGACTGAGTAAAGTAATGTGAAATATAAGAGGATGTTAAAGTAATGTGGAGTGGCAAAACTGTAGGAACTTGTGAAATATTGCAAATTATGTATGAAAGTAGTCAATTTAGTTGGTTAAAGTGATTGGTTAGATGTGTTTTAATAAGTGTTGTGTGTGTCATGTGATGACATGAAATGGATGGTCATGGGCATGTAGGGGTAGGAAATATTTCTTTGACTATCTCCAAAAGTCATTCTATGATAGGGTAGTTAGATTGATTACTTCTTCCAAAGATGAGAGAATTTGGCTTGAAGACCTTCTCTTAGCCAATAGAATCTTGGTTGGATGACTCTTTTTTAGCTGGATGATTTTTTTTTTGGGACCCTCACTCAAGTCGATGATCTTTGATAAATCTAGTGTATTGTAGGGCTAACTTTAGATGATATTTTCTTTGTTCTAGGATAAATTAACTAGTAGCCTCTTAGATAGTTCAACAAGAGATGGACTTGATTCACCTCCAAAACAAATTACCTTGTAGGCCTCTATTAATTCTCTAGAGTAGATGTAGCTTTGCCCCATAATAGGTTAACTACAAAAATCATTTAATTTTTCCTTTTTTGTGCTCCTTTTTTTCCTCTCATTTTTGTTTATTGTTTTATGGGCCCCTTCTTTCCTTTTCTTTTTTTCTCTAGAATAACTGAATGGTGGTTTGGTTTTATGATGATTAGAAGATGCATGGAAACTGCTTCCTAGCTTAGGGAATTTGGTTTGAAGATAGTCGGATGATTTTTTTTTTTTTTTTTTTTGCAACCCTTACAAAGTTAATGATCTTTGGAAGATTGTAGTATGCTACATGCTTGACCTGAGATGATATTGTTTCTCTCCATAATAAATTACCTATCAGTAGATCTTAATTTTCCTAGTACGCCCCTGAGATTCGTCAAGGATTTCATTATGTCATTCTAGGATAAATTAATTGGAAGGTGTTAGAGGTCGTGGCTTGACTATGACGAATCATGTCAAATTCCTAGGAAGTCTAAAATTAGGGTAGTGACTTGACTATGACATACTTTTATCAATGCCACATCAAATGCATGGGTGTTCTCTAGTTAGGCTATTTTACAAAGCATCAAGTAGATGAATGCTCTGTAGGTCATATTGTCATGGCTAGATTTTTCTCTCTGTCATAACTATGTTGCACCTCAACCATCACCTAGCCAAGGTTAGACATACATCCATTTAACCCTTCTCTGACCCATCGGCATGCCCTGCATGTACTGACAAGGATATTGTTCACTAAGAGCACCATCACATTAAGCCCCACTTGATTGGCCCACAAATGACTTCCTTACTTCACTACAACGCTCATCCTGCTCATAGGGTCCCTGATACCATTGTTGCTTGCATGTGCAACTAGTCAGCCACTTCGGTGCTCATGCCATGCCATCAAAGTACATCTCAAATAACCACAAAGTCCATCACACTCCACCTATAGCACTGAAGGCCCAGGACGCCTACAACACATCCTCAAGCTACCGCTCGAGCCATTAAGCCCATCAATGACCATGGTACCTTATGCACTCACCATGCCATTCCATGCAAGACGTCACCCCGAGTCTTTCCATGCCACCACTATGGCTGTCCAGGACCAAGCCAGGCTTTTACTCAGCACCAAAACAAGGCACACCCGAGCACCAAGGCCATGGGATAGCTTACTTGGCATCCTGCATGCTACCACTATCGCATAGCTCATGCTAGTAGCGCACCCATAGGAAAACCACCATCCTTAGCCGAATGTGCAGTGCCACCACACTAGGCCCCAAGCACTATCTATGAGGGAACCCAACCCCCATAGGAACCCTAGATAGCACCTATGTGCATGCCAAGAGTTGTTCCTAACTTATGTTGGGGATGCCTCATAGTTTAAGCTCATATGGGCAAGGAGCATGTCTCATGCACATGGCACACTATCCGTCATGCCGCCCATGCCTTGACATGCCTCCTGTCCATGTCAAGGGCCTGTGTGGCTCAAAGCATACACCCCTCCTCAAGGTGTCCCTTAAGATTTTTGTAGATTTCCAAAAGGGAATATCTTTTATTTATGAAAATGCTATTGTGCCATATGTCAAGCCACCCATACCCATGCACACACCAAGACTTGTCCATGACATTCTCTCCCACTTGTCTGGTTGACACCCTTGTCAACACCACCACACAAGTGCTCACTTTGGCTTCCACATCCCTTCCTTGTGCTTCGATCACTCCCAATCATTGCCAAGTACCGCACTAAACTCAGCTCAAAACCCCTGTACACAACTTACTCCATGACTAACACCAGTTTTCAAGGCACTCCGAGAGCCGCTCTAATGATCTGTTGCACAAAAACACACTAATGTACACTATCTGACATATACGTGCATGTTTCATTGTGCCTCAATGTCCACTCTAGGATGCTTGCTTGACCCAACAATCTCACTCTTTAACACTGAATCATGACATTTATAGCTTTAGACACTTCTAAACATGGCTTAGCCAGTGAAAAAACTAGAACCAAGCTCAGCTCTACCCTTGAAATCAGCCCAATTCTGCCTTACAACTAAAGCACGATCCTTTGACCGCTTTGCATATAACACGTCCTATTGCTTTGGCTCTTGCAAACCAACCAATGACTCCATTTGTCAAGTCACGGGTCTCTCCTCTAAGATTTCCAATCCATACACCTCACAAGGTGTAGACCTCAAGCTAACCGCAATGCAATGTGGCATGGATCTATTCCACTAGATCTAACAATGTGAACTTATCATACCTTAACTTGCTTACCCAAACTGCCCTTGATTCTGACACACAAGCTTTCATATAGTCTCCCATTCCTATAACATCCCCTTGCCTGTCCAGCCAAGCTACATCTTGAACATCCCCTATGTTCCATGGCCAACAACCCTACCCCGTTGCTCGAAACTGCCTTGCACTATTCGTCGTGCATTGTCTCCTCTAAGGACTTCCCATTTTGAATTTCTCCTTGATCTAACCTACAAGCTTTTGTATGGACCCATTCATGTAACATCCCCTTACCTATCAAACTAAGTTGCTTTCAATTATCACCTCTACATACTATCATTGTGGCAATCCACCCACTCTGACTTGCACTTAATCGCTTAGGTCCTCCGACCTCACCATGTCTTGGGACTCAGTCCATCGAGATCCCTTTTCAGTGGCCAACACCCCTCATCCGATGCTCGAAGTCATCTTGTGTCCATCCCTGTAGACTTTACCAATGTAACCATCAACCCACACTAACATTCACCAATAAAATTCATGGATCCTTTGTCCCTTCTCATGTAGGAACTTGGTCCGTCGAGCTTCCCTAATCTATAGACAACATCCTTCACCTGATGTTCGCAACAACCTTGTGATAAATCACTTTGGTCTCCCATACCTCGTCCATGAGGTCTTACCTGATCCTGCTCTAATAATGTTCTTCACTCTATGCAGCATACTGACTAGCATTGATATGAATCCTAACACTCAGTCTGCCAAGATAATAAAGCTCACATTTGAAATCTACCCACACTAGTACATCAAACAAATGACCTCTATCGTAGCATACTTTCCATAGTGCACTTGTCATCGCTTCATTTGCATACAATGGCTTAAGTGCTCCCCCACTTAGGTTTGTCACCATATTCTCGGTCTCCATGAATAATATCAGTGTTCAGCTCAACCATCCTCTTGTGTTGCTCCTCTAGTACCTTGACATCTCATGTCTTCAACTTGAGAAGGCATCTCTTATTTTCCACCTTGCCTTCAATCCATTGAAGGTATTCTTTTTGTCACAAGCTATCCTCATATCACTGTGGCCCATAAGGATGATGTCATCAACATAAACTAGAAGAAGAATTTGACCTTCTTCCCTTTTCTTGACAAACAAAGTGTGGTCAGTGTCACTTCTTTTGAATCCTATGTCCAGTAAGGCGTTGTTGAATTTGTCAAACCATGTGGCCCTTCTTACTCAATGGGACTACTTGAGCCTAACAATTGCCTTCTTCAAGCACCTTCACTCTGAGTAAGGATTATCCTTTACCTCTCTAGTTTGTCACTTGTGCTGCCCTTGTACCTCGGCACACTGCCTTCACTATGAGCCAACACTTTGTCTCTGTCAATGTGTCACTCCAACACCTCAATATCCAATGCCTTGGCTCCAAGTGGACTATCCATTCATTCTCACATTTATTCATTATCTATTGTCTTGCTCTAGTTCCTGGGTGTACTTACCTTCACTCATCACTGTCTGGTGTCACTTTAGTACCTAAGCACCCCATGCTTTCACTGCAAGTGACCATCCATCCATTCTGATCCTTAAACTGGCTTTCCACCATTAAGCCATCTCTTTGGCACCACTATGCCTTTTCCATTGTACCACCGCACATTTCTTCAAGGTGTCATGACATTAACCCAACACCACATGGTAGCCCAATCCATCGGAACTACATGGCACACATGCCATTCAGCTTCACCTGATGACATGCCTTTGAGTCCCTCTCCCGAGCCATCAAGATGTTTCTCTGTAAGCTTCATTTCCAAATGGTCTACTTGCAAAGACCAGATTTTTTTAAGTTATAGATCTTATCATGATGGCCATACTTGAACCTAGGGAAATGAATGTCGTTGATGAGACTTTGCTACAAGAGGAAAAACTGTGGACGCCAGTGTTCCAGTGGCTTCTGAAGGTGTAGGAGCTGTTTTAAAAGGTACTTATATATTGCATTATCATCTACTTTACTTTACTTATAATATTACTTGTTTCTGATTTTTCTTTTCCTTGACCATAACAGATGTTGTAGCAATGGCTCCCATGATTGACACTACTATCCCTAAAAAATGGAATGGTGTGTATCCTCCCCTTTTTATATGTGGAATCTTCTCTTATTTTGTCTTCTCTACTAAATTTGACATCCCTTCTTACAAACATCTTGATACTCCCAGTAAGCTCCTATGCACTCACTCAGAAAATGTTTGCTACCAAAGCTTTAGCTTCTCAAAGAGAACGCCTAGAGCTCTTATCGTATGTAGCCTTGATTGGACTAGATTGCCTGGACCTTTGTACTGCCCACATCGAAGTCTTTGCTTTATCCCCCCTAGAGCGCAACATAATCAACCATGGTGTTCATCATTCCATTGAGGTATATTTTAGTGTTCTCATTGAAGGGATGAGCATAGAATGAAACCTTGCTATGACAGATGCTGATCTTTCTCTCGCCAAGCTTCATGAGGAGGAAAGGGTAAGGGCCTTGCTTGAAGAGCAAAAGGATTTACAACAAAAGATCCTTGAGAAGACCAACAACCTTAAATCCTTGGTGCAGGTTACATCCAAGATAGTACAATAGCGTTTAGAGGAAGACACGGAGCGTGAAGTTCTTATTTTGGAATGTAAATCTTTGGATGAGCAACTAAGGCTTATAATTGAAGAGGTTAAGTAGTCCCATGCTGTCAGCACCCAAATTTTTACTTGGGTTAATTAATGGAATCAGATTGGTTCATTTCAGCAATGGATAGGATCAGATTCTAGACACCCTTGGACTTTAGATAGTTAGGCATCCTCAATGGATACTCTGGTCACAAAGTGCAATGTCAATATCAAAACCCTATTTATAGATCAGTCAGGTTAAACCCTAATTTCTCCAGAAAACTCCCTAGGATTATGAGGATCCAAATTTCAATCTAATAGCCCCATTTCATTCTAAATTTACCAGCTTTCCCACATTAAAGCATCAAAATGTTGGCAAATTACCATTTTGCCCCTACACCCTCAAAATATTTCAACTTTAGTTTATTAAACTCATTTTGTCCAGAATTCTCCATCTTTTATAAGCCTTCCCACATTGAAACATCAAAGGCTGGAAAATTACCATTTACGCTCACAATCTCAAAACTCCTCATTTTTCCTTAAAATTAGACCCTCAATAAATCCTAGAAATTTCCCTCGTCAACCAAATGACCCCAAATCAAATCCTGTGCCCTCTAATCAAGATTATCTTTAAAAAGCTGTCTGAGAAACTAAAGTTTTCAAAGACTCATGTAACCTTCAAAATCCCAATACTTCTCTAGATCCTCAAAAGACAGTTTTGTCTATATTTGACCTATAATAAGCTCCCAAAAGTTCAACCGATAACCAAATTCGGAATAGTCAGTGGCTAAATCTCAGTTTTTGCCAAGGCTTCCAAACTCATATATTTTCAAACCCATTCCACATCAGATTCTCTAATCTCTCTAGATTTAGCCCAAACATTTTCAACAAGTGATGAACCTTCGGTAGATCCTTGGGAATTCATCATAGGTTAGAAATTTAGTTAGTCAGTGGCCTTACTTCAACAGTTCTACGACCTTTGAAAGGCTCTCACCTAGACTAAGTCTGTTTGAAGACTCAACATGCCACAATCATCTAATTCTCTCAATTTAATCTAAATCACTTTTTTCTATATCTAACCTATGACAAGCTACCGGAAACTCTCCTAGAATCCAAATCCCTCAAGGTCAAACCCTTTTTCTTAGATTTTTTGAGATCTTCAAAAAACAAAACCTAATAAATAAGCCCATTTATAGACTCAGTATAGCCCAATTGTTTATTTTCCCATAAATCCAAGCTATGTTTTTTTACCGAGTGACCCTCCTTTGGGAACCCCCGAGAACTCTTCATAAATTAGATTGTTAGTTTGTCCAGATCCTATGTTCTTGAGATTCCAAGGCCTAAAAAATTCAATGACCTCCAATTCTTCCACTTAAGACTCAACAAAAACATATCTCGATTCTGTTGAAGATTAGTTTGGGACAGATCAGGGTTTTGAATATAGATTTCGACTTAGGTATTGATTTCACAAGCAGTCTAAACCTGTGTTTTACAAAATTCGAAGGTTATCTTTCATATCAAGACCCTGAGAATCAATTTTACCATTTTGCCCCTATTGTATGGGTTCAAAATCCAAAAAACCATTGATATTTTTGAGAAAGAAATTATTACTTTTTTGATATTTTCAAAAAATAATCAATGCATTTTTTTAAAAAATCCTATAAGTAGTTTTGGCTCATGGCCCTTGATTTTGCATCAAGCCAGGATGCTTTTAATGGAGGTTTAAGATCTAATGATCTAAACCATTAGCCCATATCCACCATTCAACCCTAAGCCCATCCCAACCCTTAAATTCCCAGCTCCTTATCACAACCCTCCATTTTCTCCCCCCCTTGCCACATGGCACACATCCACCCCCCTCTCATGATCAAAGAGTAGGCTTAACTCTCTCAAACCCAAAACTCATCATCCACCATCCAAAATCCTAAGGCACATATAACCCTTGAATCTCCCACCTCCTTACTACAACACTCCATTCTACCCCTTTACAACAAGTTCCTCATTCAAACCACCCTTGCCCCTTGTCCAATAGGAGGAGGACCTCTAATCTCCCCTACATGTGGCTGAGGAGCCTCCACCCTATCCCATTTGAACCCCTCTTCAACACCACACATTTTGGTGGACTCCACCATGACATTCCCATCCATACTTCCCTATGGCCATCACTCCCCATACTTGGCCCCACCTATAAAACCCCCTATTCGACCAAGAGAAAAGAGGACCCTTGAGTGAGAAAATGTGCTTTAAGAAAAAAAGAAGAGAAAAGAAAGATATAAAGAAAAGAAAATAGAGAAGGAAAGAAGGAAGGAAGGAAGAAAATGAAAGAAAGCTTTCACCCTTAGGTCAGTGCCTTTCTGCCCTTGTTCATGTGATTAAGACCCCTCACATGCTGTAATTATAATTCACCTATTGACCCATTAAAGAAGCCCCATGGTGGGACATAGGGGAGACAAACTTGTTTCCCCTCTTCATGTCTTTTTTTTAGCATTCAATGGTGTGAGAGTCATAACTCCTCCAATAGGGAGAGTTAAGACTCCAAATTTACACTATAAGTCACTATCATAGTAACTTACATGTCCACAAAATTTCATACCCATTGGAACTCATTTGACTCCCAAAATAGACCCCACTTGCTCACTGTTTTGAGTGTTTTTACGCTCTACAGTTTGAGTCAAGTGGTGTGCCTGAATTTTAATTTCTTTTGTATTTATGATTTTGGCTTAATCACTTATTTAGTTATTAGTAAACTAATTTATATGTTTTAGTTAATTTCTATATTTCATTTCAGGTTTGGTATTTTACTAGAATTATGTTTGAATTATTTTTCTATTGTTTTTGTTCTATACCAAATTTAGTAATTTAATTTCTATGTTAAATAACTTTTTGTTTACTTATTGTTTTGCTTTAATTTTTCTCCAGTAGTCTTATAAACATGTTAAGAGACTTCATGTAAAATTTGGGTTCAACCCAATGGGTATAGCACCTGGAATGGATCCCACAACCCATGGGTTTCATATGGGACTATATGAACCAGTCAAGAATCCATCCACTTTGGAAAATTCAAATGAGGTTTAGATTTTTAAGAGGAGTTTCTGGGGTGTCAACCCAACTCTTTGAAAAATTCCAAGTCCATTTGACTTCATTTGATGGCTAAAAAGTACAAAAACAGGCTATTGGATTTCTATTTAGAACCAGTATGCCTGAATTTTCACTTCTATGGAAATCCAGGCGTATGACCTAATTTTAGGTGTACTGACCTAAATACTTTTACCCTATGTCCCTATGTATCTAATAGATCCACAAGGGCCTCAGGCCCTTAAATCCCTTTAATCAAATGACAAGGCTTTTGATCCTTTTGGAACCTCTAGTGGGGCCCATTTAGAACCATACCCTTGAATTTTCACTTATGTGGAAATTCAAGCATATCCCTGACATTTAGGTGTAATGCCCTTAAACATTTTCCCCTTCTGTCCCCTGCTACACAAGCCCACTTGATACCCAAAGATCTGTCAAGCCATTTAAGAAGTAGTCCAACCTTCAGTTCATTTGGAGATATCCAATGGGGTCCATTAGGGCTTATATGCTTGAATTTTCACTCCTGTGAAAGTTTAGGCGTACACCAAAAAATCAGGCGTACAGTTTGGGAAAATCCCCAATCTACCCCTTTTCTGGTAAATAGTAGGTGGGAATGAGCCCTCACACTTCCAAAATAATACCAAGTCCCTATTTTAATCTTTGAAATTTCATATTGACCTTTATTCATAAAAGGGCCCACTATGGGATCTTCTCAAGTCATACGCTTGAAATTTATTACAGAATAAAATTTAGGTGTATGACACAAATTCAAGCATACTAAATGTAAATTTAGGCAAACAAATAGGGAATGATTATAATCATATTTGTTTAGTCTCATTTAGTAACATTTAGGCATTGCTAGGTTAGAGGAGGCACCCTAAAAAGGTGGATAATTGGGGTGCCTAACACCTTCCCTAATTACAACCTAACAGCTTACCCTAATCTCTGAAAAGACCTAGACTAGTCCAAGAGTCATCCTAGACTTAAGGGTCTAACCGGAGCTGCAAGGTCCACACCCCTCCTTCTCCCAAGAAAAGAGGCAGATGTCTAACTCCATTTGTAAATATCAGAGTTGATGGCAACTCCAAACCAAAGCCCCGATTGACTCTCATCGATTGAGCACCTTCCCATGAAGTGGGGGAAAACCATCCTGAGGTCTTTTCCATGATGCCCATAGAATGGCAACTCTACTGGGGACTTTATTGTTTAACCTTTGAATATGCAATATCTAAATGTTATTAAACTTTTTTAGTTGTTTATATCTTCTTTGTCATGAATTTTATTTTATTTTCAATATAAAGCATGTATTCACATAGGCTTTAAGGCATATCATTAGTTAGTAGGGTGTACTTACATCTGAATCATATTAAACTTGCATCTTAGGATAAAAAACATGTTTAGATTAGATTTAGACCAGCTTGAATTAGTTAGTAGGACCAAGACTCACATTTAACAAATTATTTGCAAAACATGTCTGATTTTTCACATTTTTCTATAATGAGTCCTTAAGACATAGCACTGTGCACAATCATAAGCCCCCTCATTTTCACTTTGTCACTACCCACTAATGGATCAACAATGGCAAATATTTAGGACAGGGGGACAACGCTTGAACTGTGGTTGTTACGTCACTACGGTCAGGTTAAGTAACCCAACCTAGTCACTATTTCCAAGATCCAATTATTTGGGGAGGTGTTTAGATTGGGAAACCTTATAGAATCTCTCTAAATAAAAAACTTTCATGCATATATTCATTTTAAGTTAGAGTTTATTTAAGATACACATGAATAGTTTAGAAGGCTAAAATAGGGATTTGTCTGTCGTTTCTCTTTTGCCTATTTGCTTGCATGTATTAATACTAAAACCATGACC
>JAOXJP010125300.1:0-13745 GCA_025762735.1 Platanus orientalis | reverse complement strand
TTTCAAGTTTTCTCTGATGCAGACAACACAAAGAGACTTATGTATGTGCCGCCCCACAAGAGGGCTAGATTTAAGTGTAAATGTTATGTGGCGTTATTTAGGGTCCTAAAAGGTGGGGGTACAACATTTTATGTCTCCATGTAATAAGACCAACAGTCCCAAACTTTGATTTTTTTAGAGTAATCCCATTTTTTTATGTTTAGCCCACTTTTTCAAAGGTCAAAACTTGACTTTTTTGTTTGATTTTGGTGTTATTAGATAGGTTATTCAGTTACCTTTCTAATGAGACCAAGATTGTGCAAATTTTAGGTGATTTAGGAAAGTTATAACTAGATTACTAAAGGGTGGTCACTAAAAACGGAAATAATGTTTTTTAGGAAGTCTTAGGTTTAAATTTTTAGGAAAATAAGTTTTTAGAAAGTTTTATATTTTTAGAAAAGTTGGCTAGCAAGTTTAGGATTTTAGGAAGTTTCTAATTTTGGCAAGTTTCCAATTGCTTAAAGTTGTAAACCTATTTAAAGGTAACCCCTCCCCCATAATTTGATAGTGAAGAATAAAGAATGTTTTGAATATCTAAGTGTTCCCAAGATGTGGTTGTAGCCATATTCTCCTCTCCAAGGGTTGATGCCATCTCCTAGGCTCCCCTCCTCTATCCATGTGGGTTGGAACACCCTAGTGCACTTGTGAGTTTTCACCTCACCCTCCCTCCTTCTCCAAGGTATTTATCTTATTTATTCTTTCTCTTAGTTTCTTCTTCTCTTTCTCTTTCGCTTCTCCTGTATTCTTTCTTATCTTCTTCTTCCTTTAAAAGATTCATTATTGGTTTCATCAAAACCTCCATTAAAGCACCTTCACTTTTTTCTGAAATTCTTTGATTTGACCCACCAAATATTATCAAATTTTCATGAAATTTTAACTGTAGAACCTTGTCACATGTCAGAAACAACCATAAAATTTTCAGATTTTCTGACGTGTTAGAGGGATATTTTAGTAATTTTCATATTTTCTATCCAAAAATACCCTTTTAGGCTATTTTCCTCTATTTTTCTGTTATAAATCCTCTTTCTCTTCTTTTTATGATTTCATTTTCTGATTCTTAAATTTTCTGCCTACTTGTTTGTTTCTAAACTATTTTCCTTATTTCTCTGCTTCTGCATCCTTTATTTAAATTATTTGAGGCTTTGGAAAGTTATTCTACATCAATTTTTGGTATCTTCTCCCTTGTACTACATTATTCTCCGTATGGGGTTTCTTTCTTGCCAAGGTGTCGGTTAGGTGGGTTTTTCCTTGGACGTGCAGTGGTGCTAGAGTTGATGTTTGGGAAGGTCTTTATGACCAAGAGGTAAGCTCCATTGGGATTGCATCCCTTTTGTTGTTTGTTGATGTCTATGGGAAGAAAGAAATCTGAGAATCTTCAAGGACTCCGAATATTTGATAGCTTAGCTTCAGGATAAGGCTCTTTCCTTTCTCTTTAGTTGCGTTTCCATAAGTCCATTGTATAGAGGGGTCTTATTTCAGTCTTGGGTGTTAAAGTGGCCCTCTTTCTTTTCTGTGTGACTTGTTGTTTTTGAAGGGGAGTGGCTAGTTCGTCTTATGCCTTTTGCCCCTCTTAGTATTTTCTTTTGTTTTTGTTGTGTGTGTGTGTGTGTGTGTGTATACTGATGTCGGAGCATATGAAGTCAAGAAGAAGAAGCTTGAGGATCATGGATAGTCCCCAAGACATGTTTAGTAGTTTAGGGATTTTTAGGGTTGTTTTTGGAAATTTTAGAGTTATATTTAATTTTAGGGTTCTAGGAATAAGTTTGTGGATAGTATTTAGTAAATTTAATGTTTTGGGGTTTTTATTAGTAAGGCTTTTAAGCCAAAAGGACTCCTATGTAATTTAGAAGTCTTTAGGGAGTTTTTTTAATTAAATTAAGTGGTTTAAGTTTATATAAATAGATCTTTAGGTTGTAATTCAGTTGTTGATGATGAAATAAAGATTGATTATGGAGTCCATGATTTGGACTGGCATCTTTTGAAGGAATATATTTTTTTACATTGTATTGGGGGTTTTATACACACCATTACTTTAGGTGTATAAAACCCTCTCATATATAAATAAAACATAACCGTATGTGTAAACATAACATATACGTCGCTTTCTCCAATTGACTCATTCTCTCTTTCTTCTCTCCCATTCTCCTCTTCTCTTCTTCTCCCCTCTTCAATCTCCAATCTACAGGATGATGCAACATGCATGTAGGTTAGTGGGTGTGTGCACAAGCGACAGGAATAAAATTGATAGAGCAATTATAAAAGGTAAACAAGATTCCTACTTGCACATGCACACACTAATTCAAGTGATTTTTTTTAAGTTTAATTTAATATGCATGTTAAGAATTAGAGAGTACAAAGCAATGGACAATATTAAACCTAAACAATATGATTAGAATATTAATTAACTTAGCAATTAAAAAAATGCTAGGTTGCTGTCCAAAGTTCAGAACATAGTAAATTGTCTAAAACTAATAAAATATAAAGAAAATATGGGGAAACAATATGGATAAGGGGAAGAACTCTTGTGAAATCAATTAAGCAAAGATTAGAAGGTCTTGTTATTAAGAAGAACATGATCAACAAGGTATTATAATGATCAATCAGCAATCAGCAGCACCATACCATAACAGTTACTCACATGTAGGATTCAAAAAGAGGCAAGTATGGAAAATCAAGTACCTCATTTTTCTGTCAATAATCTTCAATAAGTCCCTTAGGATGAGAACCATCAAATTTATGAGTGGACAGGGCAGAATCTGATGTATTTCAAACTTTTCCAAAAACCCAACCTTCAAAGTATTAAGTGTCAACTGTTGTAAATTACAAGGGGATAATTCTCCCTCAATGATGCAGCTTCCGGATGGGTAATAACCCCTTTAGGGTCGCCCTACGGTTAGAATAACCCTACCCAAAGCTTTCAGTCCAACTCCTACAGATTAGGAAGTAGGAGCCAATCTCCTACGAAACCTAGAAGTGGGTGTTTTAACGCCTCTTGCAGATATGGAGGGGTATATCTTGATCAGGTGGTCCCCTCAAGGATGGGTCCCACTACCCCTCAGATCGTGTAGAGGTCTCTAACAAACAGGAGAGAGGTTAAAGTTGGCTATATTGAAGGAGTGGGAGTTGATCTCACATGATCACTCTCAGTTGGAGTTTAACACCTGTATTAGTCCATCCCTACAAAAAGTTCTTTAAACAACTAATATTTTTGTAGAAGACTGATTCCAAAGGTGTCATTCCAACCTATTAAACCTCTGATGATGCTTTGCTTGCTTCAGAACTACAAAAGTGTTGATCTATGTTGAACTCTTTGTGGTTGAATAAATTCAGCACAGTAAAAATTGAAAAGAAAATAGGACATAAGTAAAATAATAAAAAAATGAGGAAGAAGAAACCTTTAACCCAAAGGGAAGGGAGTGGCCTCCACCACTAGCGTTAAACTAGGGGAAAGCCTAAACCCATTCTAGGATTTTGGGTTTCTTCATCCTACAACAGCCAAGAGAGGAAGAAAATAGTTATGGTCGGGCAAGAGGTTTTTTTATTCTAATTTCAATAATCAAAGCAATGCCCGTAGAGTCCCACAACTAGGGTTGTCTACAAATTGGCAACCAAACTCTTTTTATTTGCAAATAGAACCCTCACCTAAAAGAAAATAGCAAAAACACTTCTAACTAACTTTTAATAATAGAAATACCCTCACTACATGTAACATGAAATAAAAGAACATAAAAATAAAAATTAATGTTCTAATGAAACTATAACATGGGCGCAACCCTCTTGCGCCGCCTTTGGTAAACTTGGAACTCACGCTTGGACCTGATGTCCTCATCACAGGGGTTATACTCTACAAGTTAGTATCAAAACAAGATCCAGTTGTGGCAACATTGGAGTCTTTACACTGTTGATGTCAGCCCTAGGCCTGCTGACGTTAGCAGCTGTATAGCCGGCACAGTGGAGGTGGGGTTTCACTCAAAATCATTAGATCATGATTTTAGAAGCTTTTTGGAAGTGATCTCTGGTGCATTTGATGAGTTCTTGGATTTTTTCAAGATTTTTCAATCAAAAATCTGGAAAAATACAATTTCGGGAATTTAAAAACCCACACTTTGCCCGAAGCTTTTTTGTTAGGTTCCTTGTGTCGATTTGGTGACCCACAATCAAAGTGAACAAATGAATCAAGCCTCACATGATTTGATGGGGTTTTGAGAGAACTATGAGAGTTCTCATGCAGTACTGTTATCACCCAGGCCTCTTTTTCAAAATTTTCAAATTTTTTAAATGCCTTGCTCCTTGCCGATTGGATCTAATGACCCTAAATCCTACTCTGATGTTGGTGGTGGAGTGATCGTGCTGGTGTGTAGCATCGGTTCCCAGATTTTTGGTGTTGGTTCAGTTCTGTAGTTGCGTAATTTACGGATTTGGGAGTCTAGTGTTAACACGTGTGAACCGAAGTGTGAGTATTCGAATACTCCGGAGTGTGTGAAGCTATACAAGTGCAGGGATTGTGTTTGCAGGTTATTCCTTCTTTGTAAAACACGTATGAAGTGAGTGAAATCTCCAGTCCGACTACAAGTGAGAGCCTCAAGGCTGATACCAATATTGTTCACGTTTCTAGGGACCTATCTCAAGCCCAAATTACTACTGTGAAATTTGACGACAATAACTATCTTACTTTGTCTAAATTTGTTCTCATTTATATACAAGGAAAAGACAAAGAGGAATATTTGACTAGGGAGATTGATATACTTGAAAAAAATGATCCCAAGTTTCGGAAATGGAAGACTGAGAATGCAACGGTCATGGGCTGGTTATTGAGTTCGATGAAGCCGGAAATCAGTGAGCATTGTTTGTTTTTAGGGACAGCATATCAATTATGGGATGCTCTGGCTAAGTCTTACTCTGAAATGGGCTATACGGCTAAGGTATATGACCTGAGGCAGCATATCGCACAGTTTAAACAAGGTGATCAACCTCTTGCTATCTACTGTTCATCCATGCGGAAGATGTGGGATGAGTTGGAACATTACACTACCTACCGTGCTACTTGTGTGAAAGACACCACAAAATTCAATAAGCATGTTGAAAACAAGTGTGAGCCCTTATTCTTGCTAGACTGAATCCTTAGTATGAACAAGTGCGAGCCCTTATTCTTGGGAATGATCATTTGCCGTCTTTGAATGAAGTGTATGCACATATGCATTGTAATGACCGTCGTCGTGAAGTGATGAATTCATCTTCTGCTATTGAGAAATCAGCATTTGTGTCCACATCCACTAGAGGTGGTAGAGTGACAATTTCAGGCGTGATCGTGGTGGATGCCACAATTTTACTTCTGATGATAGAGATCGCCTCAGGTGCGAACATTGCGGGCGGTCTAGGCACACCAAAAAATAGTGTTGGGATCTCTATGGACGACCCCTAGACTTACCTCCGCATCCATCTCAATGAGGTGGGTTTGGGTCTAGTCATGGTCGCGGCGGTGGCAGGTTTGGTGCTAGTCGGTTTCAAGCTCATTCCACAGCTTCCACACCACCAGAGATGATATCTACAACCCCTGTTACCCTACCTTCTAGCTCCTCAGATGGGGGTCTTTCTAAAGATGAGATTGCAGCCTTCAGACGCTTCATTTCCCAACTTGAGTATCCTTCTGATGCCCCTACATCATCCTTCGCATATTCATATACATCTGCATCCGCATTGCCTGCCTCTGTCTCTAGTCTACATTACTCTTGGATAATTGATTCAGAGGCCTCTCATCACATGACCAATATGTCATCTCTATTTACATCTTATAGTGTCAGTTCTGGCAAGGACAAGGTCCGCATTGCCAATGGTTCTCTTTCTTCTGTGACTAGATAAGGGGACATCCCTATCACCCATGATCTATATCTTTCATCTGTGTTACATGTTCATAAGTTCACTCTTAATTTGTTGTTCATCAGTCACATTACTAAAAATCTGAATTGTTGTGTCACTTTTTTTCCATCTCATTGTGTGTTTTACGACACGATGACAAAGAAGACAATTGGTTTGGGGCATGAGAAAGATGCCCTTTATGTTTTGGATTCCAATTTACCAGTAGCTACATCTGCAATAAAGAAGGCTTTCTCCGTTTCAAGATCAGATGAGTTATTCACTTGGCATCACCGCTTGGGTCATCTATCTTTTTCTGTGTTGCAGAAAATGTTTCCTCAGTTTTCTTATTCTAAGTCTAATTTATTTTGTGAGCCTTGCCAGTTGGCTAAGCATTGTAGATCTGTTTACCCCATTAGCAATAATAATAAAAGTTCAATTCCATTTTCACTTGTTCATTCTGATGTCTAGGGGCCTTCCCCTGCTAATTCTTTGTTTAGGTTTTGCTACTTTGTCACTTTTGTGGATGATTGTTCTTGTGCAACTTGGCTTTATTTGTTAAAAAATAAAAGTGATGTATATATAGCTTTTAAATCATTTCGGTCCATGGTTAATACACAGTTCCAAACCAAGATCCAAGTGTTGCGGTCTGATAATGATGGAGAATATCTTTCCCAGGAGTTTTCTTCATTTCTTGATACACTTAGCATCACTCACTAGACCACATGCCCCAGTACACTTGAACAAAATGAGGTAGCCGAAAGAAAAAACCGACATTTATTGGAGATCGCCCATGCCCTTATGTTTACTATGAATGTGCCAAGGACTTTTTGGTCCAAGGCCATTCAAACTGCAGCATACCTCATGAACAAGATGCTATCACAAGTCCTTTCCCACAAATCTCCATTTGAAGTACTATTTCCTTATTCCTCCTTGTTTCTTTTGCTCACCCAAAACCTTTGGTTGCACTTGCTACGTACATGTATTCAAATCTGTTTGCACCAAATTAGACCCCAAGGCTCTTAAATGTGTTTTTTTGGGCTATGGGGTGAATTAGAAAGGGTATAGATGTTTTCCTCCACAAACTTGCCATCATTTTGTGTCTGGTGACATGACCTTTTTTGAGTCTGTTCCTTTTTTCTCCTCTCTTGGTGCATCTCTTCAGGGGGAGCAATTTACATGTGAAGAGATGTCCAATTCCATTCCCATTCATATTCCTATTCTAGTTCCATCTTACCACTTTGATGGTCGCGGTAGTACTGGTGAAAAGGGGGAGTTTATGATTGAAAAACAAGTGTATACACGAAGAAAGACGAAACAAGGGGCACAAGTAGAAGAGGTCCAAGACGGAGGAGCACATGACTTGAAATCTCATGACCCACTCCAAGCGTCAACTTCGGAGTCAATCCTTAAAACAGGTAACATCTCATCTTCTCCTCCTAACTCTCATAATGATCTTAATATGCCCATAGTTTAGAGAAAGGTGTTAGGCCTTATACTCAACCCCCTATGTCAAATTTTGTATCCTATCATGCGTTATCTCCCTCTTTCCGATGTTTCTCTGTAGCATTGTCCTCTATTTCTGCTCCCCACAGTGTACCTGAAGCATTGGCTCATCCAAAATGGAAGGATGCAATGGTGGAGGACATGCAAGCACTAGAAAAAAATAATACATGGGAGTTAGTTGACCTTCCAAGATGACAGAAATTGGTAGGGTGCAAATGGGTATTCATAGTCAAGTACAAATTTGATAGATCCGTGGAGCGGTACAAGGCACTCCTAGTTGCAAAAGGGTATACTCAGACCTTTGGAATAGATTATCAAGAGACATTTGCCCCAATTGCTAAAATGAATTCTATAAGAGTACTCATTTTCTTGGCATCTAATTGGAATTGGTCCATCTTCCAATTTGATGTAAAGAATGCGTTCTTACCTGGAGATCTAGAGGAAGAAGTATATATGGCTACTCCATCAGGCTTCTATATGCCAAATGCCGAAGGAAAAGTCTATAGGTTGAGGAAAGCCTTGTATGGCCTGAAGCAATCACCGCAGGCATAGTTTGAGCGGTTCAGATCAACTATGTTAAGGCTGGGATACCAACAAGCTCAAGCTGATCACATCCTTTTAATCAAAAGGACAGATACTAAGATTACAGCTTTACTGTATATGTGGATGGCATTGTAGTCACAGGAAATGATAGGGCTGAAGTAACTCGGTTGAAAGAAAATTTAGCACAAGAATTCGAGATCAAGGACCTGAGCTTAGGGCTGTAAACGGAGCGGATTCGAATCGGATGTATGCACATCCGATATCCGATCCGATTAAATTTGTGTGCATCCTCGGATATCCGTTGGATGTTTAACAAATGAATTTGGATTCGGATTCGATTACATAATCGAATTTCGGATGTGAATTCGGATATCCGATTAGTTGGATTTAGCATATATATATATAATATTTAATCGGATCGGATGTGTATGCATCCGATTTCAGTTCGTTTAAAAATCGGATATTTAATAATCAGATCGGATTTTAAACAGAGTCGGATATATGAGCATCTGAATTTGCTTTAATCGGATCAGATTCGGATGCTTAACCGGATAATTGACAGCCCTACTCAGGTTCAATCCCAGCTTAGCAACCCAAAATAAATAAAATAAGGCATACTTTGACTGGTTTAAAAACGTAAAACCCTTACATGAGTTGGAGGGATGTGCTTCCCGCTAAGAAGATCCAAGAGGACAGTGCCAAAGCTGAAGATAACACTTTCAGGAGTAACCCTTCCTACAAAAATATATATAGTGACAATTGCACAAAATATTAGTCAAACAACCAAGAAAATCTGATGAAGAAACAGTTATCATTTGATATAGCTAGCCATGTAATATCACTTAACACTGATTAAGGAATCTTTAGAGAACATAATGAACACAGTGACTACTGAATTCTACATAAGATATTATCTTCAAATACCAGAATAGATGCTATCATGATTCTAAAATCTAATATCTTTAAAAAAAATAATAGATAGAAGCAAAGTCATGTAGCAGACAACTGAGGGGTAATTCATTAATGCAAATAAATTAATCAAGCTGGTAATGCCAAATTCCAGAGAAAAAGACATGGAACATTAAGAAACTGGAGTTTGATAGGTTTGAAGCTGAAGGATTCATGCCTTAATTTCTTTTTAAGAAGCTCCATGTCTATGGGCAAGTTACCTGAACACAGATACAAGTGCCAGAATTGGACATATAAAAAAATCCAAAACACTGCCAATAAAATGGAGGATTTACAAATACAAGGGTTTGGAATCTAGCAATGTTCAAAAACTATGAACTTCTAAAATTTTACAAAGAAAAATAACAAGATAAGTTTTCCAATGTCATGTCCATTTGATAATAACATCAATTCGATAGACATGGTATATTTTAAGGATATGGGATCTTCTACCTAGGATGTCACTCTCAATTTGGAATCTTACAAGTTCAAGCTTTGAACATTAAATTCCACAGCTCCTCCTTCTACCCTAGCACTTATACTATAGTGCATATGCTACAAAACAGTAGGTACCTTATGAATGTCACACATTATCACAAAACAAAACTAATAACATGTCATCAAGTGTTTGACAAGGGTATCAAAGTTAATGTTTATCATATGCACTTAACATTGCACGTGTATGTCATGTTATGGACACACACCTAATTCCCCAAGTGTTCCCAGGAGAGAACAGTGTTCGTCCTGAAGTATATTAATTTCTGCATCTCCTAAAACCTCAAGGTTTTGGGAGAGTTGGTTAATTCACTGTTAACACTTTCAACATCCAACCTGCTATCAAAGTTGCCCAGGTCCTACACCCCGAGCTAAACTCACTTCAAGTGTTGACTCTAGAGTACAAAATCAATTCCATCCACTCAATGTCCCAATACCCGTACCAGACCATCAGGCCAGAGCAACTAACCCAGGAACTTGGCTCTAAGTTCTTCAGCGTGTTCCCCGATCCAGATATGCATCAAAAGATTAAAACAATAAACTCGACAATTAAACTGCAGAACTGCAACTAACTTGAATATTTCTTTTCTTTTCTTTTTTATTTTACATCTAGAATCCGCTGACATCACCAGTTCTTTTAGACATTATTTTTAAAGCAGTATTAATGGTCAAAAAAATTATGGGTAAGATGGGTTTTAAACCCAAGTCTGGTATCCACACTCACAGAGCTTACCAAATAAGCAAAAGATGAAAGGTCCAAAAAATTCTGGTGTTCCACCAAGTAGGCCCATTTAGTTCAAGAGATGAGTAACCCACCTCCAAGTAGCATACTACATGCTCCTTTGAATAAATGAGGTGTTTCCACCAAGAATTAAGGAGTTACTTCTGGGCAATACTTCTGCTCTTGATCTGAAAAATACACTTGGTTCAAATATATGCAAAAACCATGTACATATGCATCCTACTAATTGAAGCCGAGACGAACAAAAAAAATATATCTAGGTATGCGGAATAAGGGAATGCATTGAAATATCAGGAAACTCAAATAATGGGACTTAAGTTAAATATTAAAATCAAATGATAAAAATAAATAAATAAAAACCAGAATCAAGACTTATGATAATTGAAATCAGAAAATAATTGATAAAATAAAATAGAAAAATAGAGGAAGAAAGGGGAAGAGGATAAATTCATAGGAACCAACACCAGTGGAACTCTAGAAATTAGCACCTAAAGGCGACCATAACATATTTTGCTGAGATCAATTTGGAAGTTCATTAATGCATTGCAACAAATGTTTTTTTTTTTTTTTCTAATAAATAAAAGATTTCATTAAGCAAGAAAGATACACCCCTAAAAGGAATACAAGAGACAATACAACAGAAAAGCAAAACCCAACTCATAACAAAGAAAAGATAACAAAACAAAAACAGCCCAAAAACAACCCCCAACTAAGACTATTACAAACCAATTAACCTGCTCACTTACCCACATGTCCTGAGGTCCCTTCTAATATTTGAACAATTAGAACATTGAACCGAACATGATGTAGGATGAGGGTAGGGATGAGGCTGTGAGGGATAATTCTGGACAGATTATGGGCTTCAATGGAGACTAAACAGAAGCTGGTGCAGGGATAAACAGAGGACGAATCAGGGACTATTTAGGGTTCAAAACAAGGGCTGGTTTATGTGTTTAGAACTGAGATATAGGACTGTTAACAGAGTTGTTCGTGGGATTTAAACACAGCAGGTCCAATGTGTCTTAAGATAGGGATTTTTCCAATGTTTATTGATGATAAATCTGGACAGGCTATTGGATCTAATGGACAATTAACTCAGGATATTGGTAGGCCTGATCGTGGGTGTAGAAAACTGATGAAAAGGGACTCAAAAGAGGACTGGATAAAAGGCCTTGTGATCAGAGATTAAGGCTGAAATATTGGGACTGAAATCAGGGCTACTGATTGCTGGTTTTGGGGACAGAACTGGGCCTGAGTAGGGCAGATAGCTGTGGCTTCAAAGGGTGAATGGAAAGGGTTAACTGAAGGTCAAAACAACAGTAACTGAACACTGGCTCAGAGATGTTTCAGGTTCAAAATAGAGCCAAAAGGGGTTCAGTTTATAGGCTGCGTATATACGATGTAATTGGGACTTGAGGTTTAAGAATAGAATCTCATAGAAAAGAAGATTAAGACTGCTGCAAGTCTGAACCTGGTTAGTGGTGCGGACATCATGACTGAGATGATGATTGGGTCTTGTCACAGTTTTTATTTATTTACTTTTTATTTTATTTTATTTTATGTAATAGCGTCTCATGTAAAAAGGGGTACAGAATTTGACGGTATTTTCGTATTTATTTGTCTATGTAAGAGTTTTATGTCTTTTAATTTAGAATTAAGGGTAATTTTGTCATGTGGACCTGGGGTTTAGGGGTTTTTTATAATATTCCACATTAGGTTGTAATAAACC
Source organism: Platanus orientalis (assembly GCA_025762735.1). Taxonomy (NCBI): domain Eukaryota; kingdom Viridiplantae; phylum Streptophyta; class Magnoliopsida; order Proteales; family Platanaceae; genus Platanus; species Platanus orientalis. The sequence continues at coordinate 1,890 of JAOXJP010125300.1, read as the reverse complement.
TAGTCGTGTGGGAGTCTATAAAGCCCCACACGACCAATTCTTTGATTATGCAATAATATTTTGGAAAAAAAAAGCTATCGGTTTTGGCTCTCTCTTATGCCTTTTCCTTCCTTCTTCCTTCTTCTTCTTCTAAGTTGAAGAACACTAAAACCATAGAATGGGTCTAGGTTCAACCTAGTTTAACGGTTGTGGTGGAGACCACTCCCTCCCCTTGGGTTAAAAGTCTCTTGTCTTCTTCTTCTTCCTCTACTTTCTCTTATAAGTTCTTTTTACTGGTTTGCTTATACTGAAACAACTAAAGTACCTGTATTAGCACCACCAACAACACAATATCTCTAAGGATTTGATCAAAGCAACAACTTTTGGGCTCCATAACAACTGGACGATCCTTATTGCTCTTGCCCAACGTTGAAGTTTTCAGATTTGAAGGAGTTGTTAAGGCTGGGATTACCTACTAGCGTTAAAGCAGGCATATCAGTCCCTGTGGGAGATCAAGTCCAACTCCAATCAACAGGGCTTTGGAGTGGGGGGAAATTTTTGGGAGTATAGGATCCTTTGGACGATCCTATCTGTAGGATTTTCTTGCAGAAAAACACATCACAAAATTGCTGAAATTTTGATTTATGAAGAACCAGGTGTGACGGCTATTTTTAGGTGATGATACAAGAATGAGTACCAACACAGCCCTTCTGGTTTTGGTTGAAGCAACTGTCCCTAGGTGTGAAGGACTCCTGGACAATCATAGAGGAACCAGCTTCAGTCCCAAAATTTGCCCTCAATCGAAATTTCCACCCAGGTTAGCCACTGCAAGTGGTAAAACCAATGGTGGAGCCAGGAATTTATCTTTGGGGGGGCCAAAGAAACGGATATGGATATTTAGTTGGAACTAATAAGAAGTTTGCGAGGGGCTGCAGGGAGCGCTGCCCCCTACCTATAAGGTGGGGGTTTGGGGGCGATAGCCCCTAACCCAATTTTTTTAGCAGGGGTATTATTATAATTTCACACTTGTACAGCATAGCCCTCTCAAACTAGTGGAGCTTTCTCAAACTCAAACTTAATGGATTTAAGGCAAAATAATAACAATCTAATCCTTTCTCTCAACACTTCCATAACCCAAGAATTAGGTTTTCTTTAGGCTAGTAAGTAGTAATGCAGGAAGCTTTAACGATTAATTAGCTTATCAACTACAACTTGCAAAAATTGAGGAATTATCAGATTCATTCCTCAATTTTGTCAAACAATAAATAACCCAAAAAAGAAAAAACATCAAGCATTATTCTTTAGAGTAAGATTGCAAAAATGTATTCAAATCATGAAATCAAATACCAATTTAAGAAATTCTTCATACCTGTTACATGTAGCAATTGGCTTCGTCGAGTCCCAATGTAGCCATTGCCATCGCCGAAAAATAGATACCCCTGTTGGGCCACCTTCTTGTTGTGGCCCAAAAACCAGAGATAAGGCCCAAAAGGGACAAAACCAAAACATAAAGGCAATGGCCCAAAAACCAAAAGGGCATTCAGAGTTCTGCATTCAGGCATTGGTTCGGATGGGGAAAAAAGGAACAGGATTCGGATAAGGAAAAACAAGAAAAAAATATATGAAACTAACAAATGAGGGAGAGGAGGGGAAGTTTTTTTTATTATTATTGTTTTTGGGTTGGGGGCAAAAGAGAGAGAGAGTGAGTGAGTGGGACAATGGGAAAGGAGAGAGTTTTTATTTAAATTGTTTTTTGGGAGAGAGAGTCTTGGTGGGAAAAAGGGGGAGGAGCGAGTTTTTTTTTTTTTATGGAGGTATGCCGTAGGGGTTGCCAGCGTAGGGGATTGGGGGGGCCTAAGGGTGTGGGGAGGGGGGACTTCTAAGTGATTGATTTCAAAGCTTTGGGGGGGG